>JAHKKF010533389.1:0-25931 GCA_019740295.1 Labeo calbasu
AAAAAAAAGAACATGAAACAAACTAATATACGAAGAGTTTGGTTCCAAAACACGATAAACAACATTTTTTCGTATCCCAGACGTATCTGACACATCCTTTCATAAACAAAGTGTAGAGAGAGTGTGAATAAGAGATTGACTGTGTAGTGTAGAGAGTTTTGTTGATTATAATGGAACTTTGTGAGATCATGATGAACTAAGATGAGTGACAGCTTTTGAGGATTTTTAAGGGAGTTTGAAAATGAGATATTGATTTAATACAACAGTTCAATAAACAAGAAGTTCATATTAAGTGACTCACATTGTCTGACTATAACACTATTGCCTGACTTTGCTCTATTTCATCGTCAAAAATAGTTTGAAACAAGGTCACTGAGCCACTGCGCATCTTCATTCAAACACAGCGCTGTTTCCTTTATGAATGAACGTCCGTTTTCCACAATGTAAAAAAATGATTAAATATAGTAAACGATGTTTATCTGAAAATGTAACAATGCAAACATGTTTTCTGTGAGGGGTAGGTTTAGGGTTAGGGTTGGGTAGGGGATAGACAATAATGTTTGGTCAGTATAAAAACTATAGAAGTCTATGGAAAGTCCCCACAATTTACAAAAACTAACGCGTGTGTGTGAGTGCGTGTGTACCTGCTGCACTGCCGGTATGATGCTCTCCATCTTCATCATTCGGTCTCTGAGGGCTTTGATCTCCTCGTCCTTCATGTTGTTCTGCTCTTTGACCTCTTGTAGGATGTCCGTCAGTTTGTCGATGTGCGCTTTCAGGTTGTACACGCCGGATCTGCCGCTCTCTCCTTCCGCGGCGCCGTCCGTCGTCTCCTGCGTGCGCTCGTCTTCAATCCCCACCGTATCCCACACGTCCTGTGCCACCTCCCTCCACGTGTCCTTCTCGGCGGCGTCCCGTTTGCCGTACATGCGGCACAGCTCCTTCATCTTGACGATGGCCAGCGCCTCCATCTCCCGCCGCGAGTGTCTGAAGTCTCCGAGCGCCACCTCGTAGCAGATCTCCTTCACCGCCTGCAGCTTCAGGTCGCTCATGGTCACCTGCTCGGGGTCTTTGCTGATGCGTCTGCGCTGCGGGATCTGATAGACGCGGAGCGGCTCGCGACGCTTGCCGCTGCTGGGTAAACCGCAACGCTTCACTATGGACTGAACCTGAAACACGCAGAAAACATACACATGATGAACATAAGACATCTGTCCAGATACTGGATTTTGCTGATTTAAAACTAATGTTTTCAAAGAAGGACAATAAACAGATTGTGCCAATTCTAATAACATCGATGTTTGAATGTATTAGAATAATAATGTTCTTTCGTTCTTATAAGGCAGCCTAGAGAGAAAATACAAGAGTTTATGTTGAATTAAATGCCAGATATTTTATTCAAAAACAAGCCTGAAATACACTATAGGACTCTTATTTTGAAAAGTCTCTCTTTTTCTGGTACCTTGTTAGCTGGTAGTTTCTCTCTCAGGGATGAAATGAGTCTCCAGCTCTCTTCACACGAGCGTTTGTCAGAATCATCTCCACTGTCTGAATCTGCGTACTGAACACACACACACACACACACACACACACAAACATAGCAGTGTAACTCACAGTTAACAGACCTTTACCATTTAATGCTGCTGGAGACGATTTGTGGTGATACACACTACCAATCAATAGTTTGGAGTAGGGGTGTGCAACACTGACTTCATTTTTTATTTATTTTATTATATTCTTTTTGTTATTATTACATCTTGATATTTTCTGGGATTAGATGATATTTTGTGTGTTTTTGTCCTGATATCTTAGGGACGACTGTGGACAGATGACACCTGAATGTTTTGATGTTCTGTGTGGTTAGTGCACAGCAGAAATTAATCTTTTCCATGAAGTGTTATG
Organism: Labeo calbasu; assembly: GCA_019740295.1. Lineage (NCBI taxonomy): Eukaryota > Metazoa > Chordata > Actinopteri > Cypriniformes > Cyprinidae > Labeo > Labeo calbasu. The sequence continues at coordinate 1,903 of JAHKKF010533389.1, forward strand.
GGCATTTTTACATTTTAAGCAAATTAAATCAGTATCAACAAAATTCACCTTTGCAATGCAGAGGAAACACAGAAGCTGCATCTGAAGTGGTGTTTAGATGCGTTTACACACTGTTTAATGCAGCTCCGAGCGACACTGAATGCTTACAAATGCATAAATAATGTTTTGATATTTTAAACATTAAATTTTAAAAACTGATATTTGAAATTATTTAAAAAACTAAAAGATACTTTAAATGTGAAATTAAAACTGCCAGTAGGTGTCAGCAAATCACTGTTAATAAGTGAGTCACTGCGATCGAACCGAATCATTTAAATGTTTGATTCATTCAAGAACGAAACACAGTCATGTTACTCAGAGGCACAAAACAGTGCTGTGGCTGTGTCCGGAATGATTATTGTTGGTGAAAGAGAGCAAAAACAAGAAATATGCTGAAAACTCTTAATATTAAGTTCTTGTTTATTGAACTGTTGTATAAAATCAATATCATATTTGCAATCATGCTGGCTTTTGGGAAAAAAAATGGTACTCTTTGTGTGATATTGATTAACTGTATGTAAAAATATATAATTATGTAAATATATACATTTCGTGCTGACCATATCTTGAATTATGATCATTCTTAATGCATTTTAATAGACTGAATCATGCAGTGAAAGAACACGCTCTAAATGTGTACAGGCACTATTTGAACTTACTAGACTTCATTACATAATGTTTGCGTGCACTCTGTAGGTGTGTTTTGTTAGGTTTTCGGAATTTATTTGATCATGTCAAATCACACATCATTAAAACTTCAATTACAATACTATTGCAGACGATATCTATCACACACTCCTAGTCTGGAGTTTGTCATTTTTTTAATACTTTTATTGATCATTAAATTGATCAAAAGTGTCAGTAAAGACATTTCTAATGTTACATTTCTATTTCAAATAAATGCTGTTTTATTAAACTTTCTATTCATCTGTGAATCCTGAAAAATAAAATGTATCACAGTTTCCAAAAATATATGAAGCGTTTTCAACACTACTAATAATCAGAAATGTTTGTTGAGCAGCAAATCAGCATATTAGAATGATTTCTGAAGGATCATGTGACACTGAAGACTGGAGTAATGGTGCTGAAAATTCAGCTGCGCATCACAGAAATAAATTACAGTTTAACAGATATTCACATAGAAAACAGATTGCAATAATATTTCACAATTTTTTACTGTATTTTGATCAAATAAATGCAGCCTTGGTGAGCATAGTTTCCTAACTTTTCCCCAAACCCCAAGCTAGTGTCTATTGTACTTTTTTTTTTACAGGTCTCTGTCAGTGTGTGTGTGTGTGTGTGTGTCTCACCAGTCTCTGTTGCTCCAGCAGTAGATCTGCTTCCTCTTTCTCTCTCCGATACTGAATCTCCACATCCTGTAACCTGAGACAGAGACACGTGGATGGTGAATCACATCAGCACACGTGTGTGTGTGTGTGTGTGTGTGTTGAGGTGTGTCTCACCTCCTCTCCATCTCCAGTTTGATGTCGATGCCCTGTTTCTCCAGCAGTTCCCTCTGAGCGTAGTTCCAGTCGGCCGGCTCCCCCTGCTGCTCCAGACAGCTGCTGCGCTCGCGCTCCAGACGCGCCTGCTCCGGGTGGTTGAACCTGAACACGTGGTTCTTGCCCATCACGATGCGGTTGCCTGCGTCACGAGAGGTCGAGCTCAGGGTCACGTGATCAGGAGGACGGCGGGCTCACGTTCATTCAAACACACTCACCCTGTTTGAGCAGCACGCACTCGGTGATCTGCTTCCCGTTCACGTACGTCTCCGCTCCCTCCAGCGGCTCCAGAGTCACATCCACTGCGGACACACAGGAAGTAATGTTATCGTCGCATATATACAGTATGCTAATGAGGAGGGCGGGGCTGTCCAGCTGATTGAAGAAGACTCCGCCTCCTGTAGGCCCCGCCCACACTGGCTCAAACAGCACTTATGATCTGATTTTTGCTTTGTGTCAGTCAAGTTTAAAATAAATGAGATGGAGCAGCTTTGACTGGTCAGGGATTCATTCACATGCACATAACGTCATTTACACATTTACTGTGATTTTAAATGAGTTCGGAATTTGTCAATGCAAATGTACAGATTCACATCATGCTAATGAAGCACATGAACACACAGAGAAACTCACAGACGACACACAGACTGTATGTATGTGGTGAAATAGGGAAATACATGACGTGTATAAATGTTCAAGAGAGTGTGTGATGACAACAGGAGGAGGAGGAAGGAGCTCATGAATGATTTACAGATGATACCTGTGTCAAATCCCAGCAACTGTTCCACCGACAGAGAGAAAACCAGCACAGTACATGAGTGTGTGTTACTGACACACACACACACACACAGACCTATATGCAGTGCCATCATTGAGTCGTATGACTGATCTATGATGCAATCAAAATCACGAAATCCAGCCATTAAAATGAAATTTACCGTAGAATGTTACAAAATCTGCCAATTTTTGGATGAAACAAAAGTAAGGCTGTGCTCTTAATCGAACAATATGCACGGGAGTCTATGAATATTAAACTGCTATGAAACATGATGTCAATTTAACTCAATTCAACCATTAAACACCAGAAACCAGAAAAATGAACACAGAATTTTTTTTACATTTACACTTTACACTGCTAAGAGTTTTATTCATTTTGATTATTAAAATGTAATTTAACCATTAAAGGCGCAATACGTAGTTTTTGCCACTAGAGAGCGCATATTCAAAACAAACAACAAAACAAAGGCGTAGTTTGATAGTAATAACAATAATATAAATAATACAGTTTAAAAAAAAAGGGTTAAAGAATATCAGAGAATATTTCTTCCATGTTTTAATTTAAACAGCAAACATCTGTTGTGCTGCACTTTGTTTGCCAAAAAATTAAAGGAATAGTTTAAATAGTTTGCTTACATTTTAAAACCTGAACTAAATTGTTGAAGTTTTATGCGTTCATTTGATTACCAGTGTTTTTGATAAGAAACATGCATTAAATCAAAACACTGAATCCTGAAAACTTAAAACAAACAACATAAAAAATAAAGTACAATAGGACTTGATTACTGCTAAAACTTTAATAAATTAATAAACGTCAAAGTTTTGTGTGTTAATTTGAGTGACGTTTTAATAACTCCGTATTAAATCATAAAACACAGAAACCAAAAAAACTAAAAATAAAGCATAGGGGATTATTATTTTTTACATTTGAATAAATTTTTAAATAAAGTTTTATTTAATTACTTCTTTTTGACATCTTTTTGATTATTAAAATTTAATTTAACCATTAAAAAAAAAAAAGCAGAAAAGAATAAATGAAAAAATACAAAGTAATTTGGGTAGAAATAAAACGGATCACACAGGGCCCTGCTGCAGTAAGTTCTCACACTTTCTGTTCACAGCTGTCGACGTCACATGATGAGTGTGAACAAGAACACAGCTGATACTTCAGCACGAGAACAGATCATGAACTACATCTTAAGCGCTAACACTAACAACAACTTCATACAGATGAGTGATTCAATCGAGACACTTCCTGAACACATTACTAGTGCTGACGATAGTTTCTGAGTTTGACAGCGTCGCCATTCCTCTATTATCATGTCACTACTGCAGGCGCCGTTCTGTTGATTATTTAAACAAAATCATCACTATTACATTCAGTCAATCTGTTTCCCAAAATGCTTGTCCTATGTAGGTGACATTAGTATTATTATTATTATTATTATAGTGCAGGGCTCTACAGTGCTGTGACCATTTCAGTGGCATTTGCGACTGAAAACTACCGTGTGCGACTATGAATAAATATTCATGAGCATTAGTGCGACTGACTCCATCAGCACGTTTGTGTTTGCGCTGAGGGGAGATTCAAAGGTTTTTACGTGTTTTTGCAGCATTAAGTAATGAATCACACACATATCTCACCAATCCTCTCATAAACAAAGGCTGATTGTGCAGTGTAGAGAGATTCGTTCATTATGATGAACTTTGTGAGATCGTGATGAACTAAGATGAACTTTTTAAAGGAGTTTGTAAATGACATATTGATTTAATACAACAGTTCAATAAACAAGAAGTTAATAGGAAGTGACTCACATTGTCTGACTGTAACACTATTGCCTGATTTTGCTCTGTTTCGTCATCAAAAATAGTTTGAAAGAAATCACAACTGAGCCGCTGCACATCTCCATTCACACACAGCGCTGCTCGATTACGAATGAACGTGCGTTTTCGAACGAATCTAGTGAGTCAATGATTCAATGACTCATTCATAAAGAGTCACTTGTTTTATTCCTGAATGAATCAGACGTTTGAACAAATCAAATGAATGAATGATTCCGTAATTAAATCAGTAACTTGCCGCCACCTACTGGCAGATTTAGATTCATTTTTAAATTATCTTTTCAGTTTAAATAATTTAATATTTCTATATTAAAAATGTTATATTTAAAACATTAATCTCAACATGAATTTATGAATTTGATTGCACTCATGTCACCTCTAAGCCTCATTAAACATCTGAAAATACACCTACAAGACACTTGTGTTCTTCCTTGCCACCTCTGTAGTACAAATTAATTTTGTTAATACTGATTTCATTTGATTGGTAACTTATTCTTATTCTGTTGTTTTAATTAGAAATTGTAAAAAGCTTTTAAAATATATATATATATATATGTTTTAAATTTGACATAAAAGATGACATACTTTTAATAAAGAAAAATTTCCCCTGTAAATCAATTGAAGGAGTCAAATATCACCTCGTTATGGGAAGACTGATTAATGGGATTATTGATTAGGTGCTTCTAAAATTTTGACTGCGCTCCTAAAAAAAAAAGTAAACGCAGAGCCCTGTAGTGATAATGACATAATATAGTTTCAAAATGTACGTTTCTTAAATGATGAACGATCTCGAACCTCTCTGAAGTTCACTGAACTCATCAGAGGAGCTGCTCATGTGGTTCACATGTTTTTATATTCCTCATGTGCTTTTATGGTTTAAGCACAGATGCATCAAACACGTCTGACTGTTAAATGTTTTCTAGTTTGCTTTCATGATGCTGTCAAATTAAATCGAGTTCATCTTTGTCTTTTATCCTGTGGAGCTTTGTCTGCCATTCCAGACTCTAATCACATACGACCATTAGGAAAATACTGTGTTAACACCGGTTTAAGTATTGCAATACTGTAACACTTATGTACTGTACTACACACACACACACACACACACACACACACACACACTTACCTCCTCCGTTCCGGTTCATGTAGCTGTAAAACACACAGTGCTGCTCTTTAATAAACTGACCGCTGAGCTTGATGTCCACGTCCTTCTGACCAACCCTGACAAACACACACAGATGAATGTCACGGATTAATATCAGCGCATAAACAATCATCAGCTCATTTATTTACTAAAATCTCAGATCAGACTATCTAATTCTTTAAAAACATTCTTAGTTTCCAACTATTTCTTTTCCAAGTGATTCAGCATCTGTTACAATCTCACAAACACCCTGCAGCTCCGTCACAGAGTCTGAACCAGATCGTGATGCGTTTGATTCAGTCTGAACTGGATGATGATGGTTTTGATTTGTTCACCTGGTCACACCCTCTTTGATGTAGTACAGCAGACACTCAGACATCAGCGGATCCTCGTTCAGATTCACCAGGTGAGGAGTCTGAAACACACAAATAAGCATCTTTACACTGTGTGTTTATGTAGTATATATGTGTATGTGTGTGCTTGTGTGAGAGAGTGTATTTGTGTGTGTGTGTGTGTGTGTGTGTACAGACCCCTTTAGGTGAAAACACTCCGACAGTTCCTCCATCCTCTTTAATGGACACTCCCATCTCCGCCAGAATAGACTCCCTGCACACAGGAAACACACATTTTGACTTCTAATGATGAAATACATTGAAATAAAAAAAATATAACATGAAATATGCAACACAATTTATTCCAGTAAATGCTCAAAATTAGTTTTTTTTAGAATATATTTGTTCTTATAACATTTTTAAAATGTTATAATATTTTTAAAATATCTAATCAAAGACAGATGAAAACAAACAAAAACAATCTGACAGACCAGCACTAAACTTATATGACACATAGAAACAACCATTTTGTGTCTTAGTTTCAATTGTATTAAAAATAAATCAGAGTAATGACATATTTATTATGTCAGTAATTACAGAAATATTGTTTTTAAGGTTTATCTTGTCGCTATATCAATTTTGTACATTTTTATGTAAATTTTAAAGTAAATTTGCAGAAGCCCTGGTTTTTGAATCACTATCTGAAATCACTATTTCATGTCCTTTTATTAACTTATTGACTGTCATGTGGTGTTTCAATGACACCTCAGACATTGTACTTTACCTCTCCAGTCGTATAGACTCCGTCTTCCTCAGCTTCTCCTCCCACGTCTCATTCAGCTCAGCGATGATCTTCTCTGTTTCCTGCACACACACACATTAATGTTTGTGTATGAGCACATGATGCTGATTATCTCATGCCCCGCCCACCATCATAGCTCCGCCCTCTCGTACCTTCAGTCTCTCTACTGCTTCCTCATTGGTAATCATCTCGCCCTGAAACTCTTCTAATTGGCCGTGGTCACCCAGAGAGGCGGGGTCACTCTCAACGGCGGGGCCTTCTCCTGGGACAGGTGCAGATGTGGGCGGTGCACCGTTGGAGGCGGAGTCAGCAGGCATTAGAGTGACGCCCACACGGTTGTTATTGACTTCAGCAGCTGACAGACAAGCAGAGAGACCTTTTAAACACTAAAACTTAAAACACAGCGTCTAACGTGTGTGTGTGTGTGTGTGTGTGTGTGTACCTGGAGCAGTGATCAGTCGGCTCAGTCCTTGTGACAGCAGCAGATCTCTGAGTCGGTTCACTTCCTCCTTCAGCTCTCTGATCAGACGAGCATTTGGATCCTCGTTAATTACAGCATTACAGCGGATCTGCTTCGCACGGTCAGCATATCTGCACAAACACACACAACAGGAAGTTCGCAGATGGCTCATCGATTCATGCATTGACTGATTGCTGGGTTGATTGACGTACCTGAGAGTGCTGAGTGTTTCCTCATAATTAATATCTGCAGGACTGAGAGCAGCGATCATAGCTGTACGAGAGTTACCACCTGAAATACAAACACACATGTCATAATCACAACTGCGTGTGTGTTGATGTGTGTGTGCAGGGCTCAACACTAAGGATTTTTTCTACTGGCCTGGTCAGGCCATCGGTTCAAATCTTTACTTGCCAAAATTTTCACTGGCCCCACAGAACAAAAAAATGTTTTCATTGTTTCTGATAAATGTAACCTTTACAAATAACCTTATGACACCAAAAACTATGTATCTTTAATAACTTAACTCATTTAAATTTGAAATGTTGTTAGGCAAGTGAACACACTGCATAGTGTTCACTGTATAAATATTATTAAAAAACATATTAAAAAAGAAACGACACTTTAATTGTGAAATTAAAAGCGCCAGTAGGTGGCAGCAAGTCAATGAGTGAATGAGTGATTCATTGAGATTCAACTGATTTAGTCAAATGGATGATTCATTCAGACTGACTTAATACGTGAGTTGACTCAACTGACTCACACTGTTCAGAGGGAAATAGTGTGGCGTGTTGTTCAGAAATGCAAAACATTGTCTTTATCTTTGTTTGGAGCTATTTAGGCTGGCAAAATAGAACAAAAGAAGAACAATATGACGTTCAAAATGTAAGTCTCTCAATATTATTAACTTTTTGTTTATTAACTGTTGTATAAAATCAGTATCACTTTGTGATCTTGCTGATATTTGAATAAAAACAGTGCTCTTTGTGTGGTTTTGGTTAATTATCTAATTTATACATAAACATAAAAGACATACAGGGACATTTTGCCCTGATTTTGAATTTTGGGGTATTCTAAATGCTTTTTAAGACTAAGGGTGTGTTCATACTTGTAGTTCGGTTCGTTTGGTTCATTTGGTCCGGACCAAAAAGGAATACTATACAATTGGTCCTGGTCCGCTTAGCGTTCACACTGGCATTTTTGACAGCGAACCTAAAGATACCGAACCTAAAGGCACAGCGATACGTTCATAACCTGATTGGTCGGGTTGAATGACGTATATTTTGTGACGGAACTACCCGAACACTACAAACAAAAGGAAAAGGTGTGATCGACTTAAAGCGGATTTAATGCTGTCTGCTGGACTAAGCGCACTCATTGTTGCGTGTTTATGATTTTATTTTCACCACCTGCGAACTCACAAAAAGCTCACAAAAGGCACTTTACCTCCTTGTTGCTGCACATTTGCCCTCTGCTCATGTTGTTTTGGATACATCGCTTGTTCCCTTCGTGAAATCATGTCGCATAGCGTCGTATCTGGTCATTAATTAGTTTTTTGTTCGTTTAGAAGTATTTGGTCCGTATCGTGTTCATATTTTATTCGACCCACACCCTAAATCACGCAGTGAACACATCCACTCTAAATGTGCATGTGCAGAAGTTTAACCTATTACTTCATCACATGTGCGTTTTCGTTTGCTTTTCCTAAAGTGAGGGACATACTCAATAATGTCAGATTGTTAAAACAGTTAGCCTACAATATCAGGGCTCCAAAAAATAGAGTAAAGAGCCATTGGCTCCAATAAAAAGAGCGTCAAACTGCATGTATTGTTTAACACATTAACAGAACACATATAGACTAAGATCTTGATAACAAGAAGCTGTAGTATCAATTATAAACGAGAATTGTTAACGATATTGCCAGTATCCACACAGCCGACAGCTTTACCTGTTGTAGTTTGTTCAAGCTGTGCACGAAATGGACACTAGCAACGGGCAGTCCTTATTGTCGAGCCCTGGTGTGTGTGTGTGTGTGTGTGTGTCTTACCCAGGTTCTCCTTCAGTATCCAGGTGAGCACTGAGTCTCTGTACGGGATGAACTCACTTTTCCTTCTTTTGCTGTTTTGCTGTATGTCACAAACACAGAGAGTTAAAATACAGCAGAAATAATGATCATACCCACTGACAGACACATTCAACACATTCATTTCACAGACCGGAGCTTCTCATTTCATAAACAGAATCCTTCATTAAAGCATCTCACCATTTCAGCCAGAGCGGAGATGACTTTCCCCAGTGTGGTGAGAGATTTATTGATATTAGCACCTTCCTGAAGGACAGATGGACAGAGAGAGTTTGCGTGAGACAGTGATGGAAACGCTGACTCTTCATTACGGATGTCAACATCAGTTTCAGTACCTTTAATCTCACGCCTTTGGCTCCAGATGAATCCGCTCGCTCGCTGCCCGCCAAATCCACCAGACTCACCTTACTGACCTACACACGCCAGAGAAACACGTGAACAACACACACACACATATTCAAGTCCCGGTAATTATGACACCAGCTGTGTTCAGGTAAGTGTTTGCTAAGAGCGAGGCCAATTTAAATGCTCTTAATTAAAAACAAAAAATATATATTTTTTAAACTTGCGAATTCATTTATGAAAACACTGCGAACTGAATCTAGTTTATCTTAAACACACACTACTATCATATTTTGTACAAGCTTGTTTAACTTAAGAAATAGTGTTGTCATTTTACAGTAGTAAGGAAAAAATAAAAATATTACTATTTTATTAAATACACAATTTTTATTTTAAAGTAAATTATTTCAGTTGTAATATTTCTTACTTTGGGTTTTTTTTTTTACTAAATAATAATAATAGTAGTAGTTGAAGTATTGCCATATTGATATATAATCATAAAATTTGGGCCAAATTGTGCAGCTCTGCAAACAAGCACAGCAAAGCTGGATCACATATTTTCAAGAAAAATTGCAATTAGATTTTTTAACTCAAATTGTACAGCACTAGTTAGTTGTTCTGTAAAAAGAGGGAAAAAAAACATAATTTCATACATTTTAACAAAAGTATCATCACTGCATTCACTGCTTCTGCCATGTTTTTAATCACCGATACGCCACCAGCTCAGACACTCAAAAGAGCCTTAAAGAGAGTTTTTCCGAAATTGTGATTTTGCGGTGATATTCACGCGTGCAAACCTGATCTATCTGACATGACTCGAATGCACCAACACACACTTCACTCAAACACACCTTCTCTGTGTCGAGGCCGGTCAGCTGGTCCCGGCGGCGCTGAGTGAAGACGATAGTGAAGACGGCGTGTGATCGGCTGCTCGTCTCGTTCATGTTTGTCGCTGCCACCGTCCTGATCAATCAAACACGTGACAGTGAGAACGCTTCATCTGAGCACACTAACGTGCGATTACGTGAATAAACGCTCGTGTGGGTTTGTACCGGGCCTTGTTTCCAGCGTCCATGAGGTCTCTGATGTCAACGTAGGACGTCACGGCGAGTTTGGACAGGTCCTCGACGTACGGCCCCATGATGGGATGCTCTCGGACACGCAGCGCACCTTTACTCTTGGGGTTCAGCAGATCTCGCACTCGCTCACAGTAGATCTCCATGTAGGACACCTGAACACACAAAAACACAGACTTCCGTTATTAATCAACGTCAGATTCATCATGATGTCAAACTAGAATTGTGCTTCTCAACCTTTCTTTAATTTAAAGGCTCCTTGACATGGACTATTTTTGATATTTCGATAATTATGATGAAGCTGCTTATTTTCATTTTTTTAGTGTCAGAAACTGAAAGTATTGATATATTAAATAAAAAAAAAATGATCACCTAGCTATGATCTGTTAAATGCCACTACAAGGCATAAAGATATTAAGATATTCAATTGTTTTGAGCTCAGTATTCAGCTGTAATGTCAGGTAGTTTATATTTCGATATATTTGGCATTTTTAAACGATCTGCATCAGGTCTTGGTCTTTATTTGATAATATATAATTCCACATTACTGAGTGCACCAATGATTGCAATATTTTATATCTGTCATCAGTCACCCTGTTCCCTGAGATATCGCCATCAGTCATCTATGTCCTGTATATGTGTGCATGTGTGAAGCATCACCTCTACGGAGTAGGAGAGATCAGGATCGTTGTTCTCACTGGTGCGCTGGAACAGATCTTCACACATCTGCAGAAACACACGTCACAACTTCATCAAACACACTCACAGAAGAAAACCAAAACAACACGACACAATCAATCTGCCATGCTCGCTGAATTTCAAGTTTGAGTATGTGTGTGTGAGTTTGTGTGTGTCTTTGTGTGTATGACTTTGTGTGCATATGAGTGTGAGTATGTGAGAGCAGTGCTGGGGAGTGCATTACAAGTAACACGAGTTATGTAATCAGATTACTTTTTCAAGTAACTAGTAAAGTATCTAATTACTTTTAAATTTACAAGAGTTACTTTCTCAAATAAGTAAAGCCAGTTTCTTTGTTTTCCCATGTACTGACTGACGTCTGTCCTGTCCCGTGCTGAGAGAAAGCAAGTGTAAGTAGGGATGCACCGACAACGCTTTTTCCAGTACTAGCCTGATACCGATACTTTTTTATTTTTGGTACTTGTCGACACCGAGTACTGACAGCGATATTTTTAAATTTACCAATACATTTTTTAAATATACTGGGTACAGAAATCAAAAGAATATGTATAATGTTACTTGGTAAACTTTCAGAAACTGTTAGTACGACAATACTTTTTATCAATAATTTGTCAGGCCACCCTTAGCCTCAATGACAGCCTGTAGTCTCCTGGGTACGCTGTCAACCTGGTTCATGAAAACCTGAACTTCAGTTGTTTCCCATACTCAGTCTGAATCATTTCTGCTCCCAAATTATTGATTTTACTGGTAGTCCACTGTATGAAGAATTTTTGGGTATAATATGTCACAGTTTACTTTTTTTTTTTGCTATCATCACTTACATAAATGAACTACAGTGTCCTGCACCCACTAGTACAAAAAAATCTGGTGTCTGAATAATTTTTGGTTTGACTGTATAAGTTATTCTCACACTTAAGTACATCTATTAAAATGTATTTTACAAGTTTGTGTTACATTCGCTGTTCTTTTTTTTCACCTTTAATTTAATAGCATTAGATCTGCTGCATTGCATCGGCTCAGTACTGTAATCACACGTTTTGCTGTAATAATGCAGGAAACCGCTCATTATAAATATCCTAACTGACACTGTGATATTTTCAGAAATATAAGTCCATTTTTTTTTATCTGAAATTCCAAAGTGACTCATATAATGCACGTGGAAAACATGTGCAACACACGCACGTATTTGTATTGGCGCAGAATGAGAGGGACAAGTACAGCACAGCCTAGCGCATTTCACACAGGCTGCTCTTTTCACTTTCGCCATAAAGTCGTGTATGCTTAAGGTTGAAAATAGATGATGTTTATAGTGAATGCCCGTATAAATTTGACTCGTTTTGTTTCTTTGTCTGAATACGGCACTTGTATGCTGTGTGGTATTGGCGTTTGGTATCGGGGCATTTTAACGAGTACAAGTACAGCAGCTCAGTATCGGTGCATCCCTAAGAGTACGTGACTTCCTTCAGCCTGAGGATTATTAATTTCACTTTTGGTGTGAAAGGGTCTTTACAGCCAAGCTCAAGTGATAAAAAGTAACGCAAAAGTAACAATGCGTTACTTTCCATAAATGCAATTAGTTACTTTTTTATGGAGTAGCGGAACATTGTAACGCATTACTTTTAAAAGTAACTTTCCCCAACACTGTGTGTGTGAGTGTGTGTACCTGTGGAATGATGCCTTGTTGTCCAGGCTCTTGTTTTCCCATCATAGTGTAGGATTTCCCAGCTCCGGTCTGACCGTAGGCGAATATACAGACGTTGTAGCCCTCAAAAGCGTGAAGCAGCATCTCCTCCCCGATGTCCAGATACACCTGCCGCTGGGACGCGAATGCTGGGTCGTCCTCCTGCAGACACACACACACACACGTCAGTGAGTTCGAAGTCACAGGAGCGCAGACGGCAGGAGTAAACGGCAGCGTGGGATCTTACCGTGCTGTGAGACCAGTACGAATAGTCAAAGCTGAAGTTCTTTGCTGTTTCTTTGGACTGTTTGGGGTTCCAGATGCCTGTGAGACAAAAAAACTCAAATTCAGACAGCGATTTGCTCCAGAAGATAGCTTATGCTCCCTTCTAACACATCACACACTCTAATAAAAATTGCAAACGTGGATTAAAATGCATTTAAAAAAACCTCCAGATTTGCTGTGCTTGAAGGGCTGTGGTTATTTACCTACATTTACATTTAACTATAAAATATTATAATTATTTACATCATATTATTAGTAGAATCCCATTCTATTCTATTCTATTCTATTCTATATATAAATAGATAACAAAATACTAAACAGTGCTATTGTAATATTTCACTGTAAAATATAAAAATTGGGTATTAAAGAAAAACATAATATTATACATTTTAATTACAACTGTACTGTAAAATATAATAACATAATGTGTGCGTTTGCACTCACAGGTGGTGTTTCCCTGCATCTGTATGACACATTTCGCATCTCGGCTGGTTTCGCGGGAGTTGAAGGGCCGAACTCTCACCGCTACCTTCACTGAGGCGGCCATCCTGAAACACAAAACAACAGCCAATCAGGACCAGACACAACACAGGAAGTACTTCCGGACCAATCAGAGCTTGGCAATGTTGAGAAGAGAAGACCAGTGATAAGTCTCTTCTGCTCACCACAGCTGCATTTATTTGATCAAAAATACTGTAAAAACAGTGAAATATTATTAGAATTTAAAACAGCTGTTTTCTATGTGAATATCTGTTCAAATGTAATTTATTTCTGTGATGTGCAGCTGAATTTTCATTTTTTTATCATTACAGTGTCACATGATTCTTCAGAAATCATTCTGATATGCTGATTTGCTGCTCAACAAACATTTCTGATTATTAGCAATGTTGAAAACAGTTGTGCTGCACATTTGTGTGGAAACTGTCATACATTTTATTTTTTATTGCAAAAGAACAGCATTTATTTGAAATAGAAATCTTTTGTAACATTAGAAATGTCTTTATTGCCACTTTTCAACAACTGAGTGTGTCCTTAATCAATAAATCTAAAAAAAAAAAATCTTACTAACCCTAAACTTTTGAATTGTAATGTATCACCGTTTTCACAAAATATGACATTTTCATCATTGATAATAATGAGAAACATTTCTCAAGCACCAAATTAGACTTTTCCTTTAGTTCAGTTTTGAGTAAAAATGTCTGAAGTTCTGTTGAGTAAAGAAAGAGATTCACACATGACAATCATCACACCGGACATAAAAGGACAAGTCGAGCGTGTTGCATTGTGGGAAGGAGTATCAAACACAGTGTGCCAGATTTTGACAAATGTCTGTTCCACATGTATACAAATCCACAGAAACACACGAGACTCATCAACTCTCCCTCATTCCTCCATTGTGTCGTTTTCGGTCTCTTGTTCTGTGTGTGTTTGCTTTAACACATTCCAGCTGTCGGTGTGTGTGTGTGTGTGTGTGTTGTCATGCCGACAGCGCTGTTTTAAACTCTTGTACATGTCAGTCACACACTCAATATTTAAATGTTAGTTCTCAAACATACAACCCCATTCAGATCTCACATGAGCTGTGTGAAGATCAGCGAATGAGCCAAGAGCTTTTTTCTGCTTTGTGCATTGTAAATATTTGAATATTTTTAGTTTAAAGTCTCTTCTAAAAGTCACACAGTCAAAGTAAAACACACATCATCTCTTTTAGGGCTGCAAAACGATTAGTTGCGATTAATCGATTAAAAATAAAATATATGTGTGTGTACTGTGTATATTTGTTATGTATATATGTGACCCTGGACCAGTCATAAGGGTCAGTTTTTTGAAATTAAGATTTATACATGATCTGAAAGCTGAATAAATAAGCTTTCCATTGATGTGTGGTTTGTTAGGATAGGACAGTATTTGGCCGAGATACAACTATTTCAATATATGGAATCTGAGGGTGGAAAAAAATCAAAATATTGAGAAAATCGTCTTTAAACTTGTCCAAATTAAGTTCATAAAAATGCAGGTTACTAATCAATAATTAAGTTTTGATATATTTACAGTAGGATTTTTACAAAATATCTTCATGGAACATGATCTTTACTTAATTTCCTAATGATTTTTGGCATAAAAGAGAAATCAATAATTTTGACCCATACAATGTTTTTTTTGGCTACTGCTACAAATATACCCCAGCGACTTAAGACTGATTTTGTGGTCCAGGGTCACATATAAATACAAACACATACATGCATATATTAAAAAAAATATTTTTATATATTGTATGCAAACACTTTATATAAAAATAATGATATATTTATATATATTATAATATATTATAAATATATTATATATAAATATAAATATTCTACATATGAATCTAACATATTTTTCCTTGATATATGTATGTATGTGTGTGTTTATTTACAAAAATATACACAGAACACACACATATAGTATGTAAACATAAACTTTTATTTTATATGGATTAATCACACCAATCGTTTTGCAGCCCTACTTCAAACACTGTAAAAAACAAAACACAATTTGTTGAGTTAAAATAATTTGTTACCCTGCTGCCTTCAAATTTTAAGTTCAGTCAACTCAAATAAGTTTAGTCAACTTGAAATGTTAAGTTGTACTATGTAACAACTTAGATATTTGTGTTTGTAACCCAGCTGCTTTAAAATTTTAAGTTGAATCAACTCAAATATCAACTCAAAATGTTGTCACTTAGCATAACTTAACATTTCAAGTTAAATAAACTTTTTTGGAGTTGACTGAACTTAAAATTTTAAGGCAGCCAGGTAACAAATTATTTTAAGTTGACTCAACAAATTGTTTTTACAGTGAATACATTAAAACAGGAATTCACAAACTTGATGAAAGCTACTAATTAATCAAATAATCTAATTTTTTTTTAACAATTACTAAAAAATATGAAATATTTGTTTAGCTGCATGCAATTTGACACAGACAGTCATCAGAGAAGAGTGAACATGTGAATGTGTTGATAAATTATTGAAATAATAAATAAAAAAATCTCAGGTGGACTTAATATTTTAAGCTCAGAAGTGGTTGAGCTCATAAAAAATATTGTGAATCACTGCAATAATATAATAAACATGGGTTAACAATGGACAAAATATTTCCAGAAACCAAACACCCAGTGTTGTTTTAGTATTACTAATAAACTAATATAGTTTTATTCATATTTTGAATTAGATTTTTTATTTATTTATTTTTCATTTTAATTTTAGTTTAACTTTTATTCATTTTGTTATGTGCTTTGGTCATCTTTATTATTATTTTTTTTCTTTTTGACATGACTATTTGGTTTAAATTTTTATTTTAAGTTTACTTTTGTTTTTTATTTATTTACAGGTAGTGATTTTAGTGCTTCAACTTTAATTCATTTCAGTAAGCCGCCAAGACAACATTTCTATTCTTTACTTCAACATTTCTACACTTTATTTCAATGTTTTAATAGCTTTAGTTAACGACGATAACCCTGAACAACTCAGTTCCCGGTGTCTGTCTTCATGCAGGTTTGATAAATCAGATATTGATCAAAATAAAGTGAGTTTATTAAGCATAAACTTTGTTCAGTTTTCAAGACTAAATTTTACATTTGCTTCTCCAATGTATCTTGATTTAAGGATGTTCGGTTCCGTTTATATGTATTGCAAACAAAAATACTGAGGGAAGAGAGTCATTTTAGCAGTATGTAATATTTAATAGCATGAGTTTATGAATGTAAGAAGACTTTCTGCTCTGATTTAAGACATTTTAAGACCTGTTGAAACCCTGAACATGTGAAAATCAAACACAGTCAATCAGAAACGATGGCATCACATGAGAAGATCATCAGGAGTTAAAGATTACACTGTCAGATCAATAGACTGAATGAGAGAGCCTTTGACCTGATGAAACGCTCACATCAACACTACAGCGATTCACTGGGAAATACAGTCAAAGCATCAGCAATCACACACACACACACACAGTCAGAGAGTGTTTAAGGGCTGAGAGGAATGTCATGTGTGTTTGCTATTTAGTTGCTCCAGCTGTCACAATGAACACACACACACACACACACAGAGCTCTAGTCTGTCCAGACATGTTGTGTCGCTGTTACTCAGAATTAAAATGTCATTATAGAATGACCTAATGAAGCACATACACGAGTGACTTTAATAAAATACAATGCAATGCAATCATTAAAACTCATTAATATCAATAATTAACTCATTAACTCTATAAAATCACTGTATCATATTTGATTCATGAATTTCTAAGGCTCTAAATGATCAAAACTTTGCTGTCAAACCTGTTTCTCTCAATCTACTTGATGTCTTCTGTTGTCTGATTAATAGTTTAGAGGTTTTTATCAAGTCAAAGGTCTTTTGTCATTAAAACAAACGTCCAACTTGAGCTGGTGCTTCACGTTTGGACCATTTTAATCTCATCTTACTAAAACATATTATTGAAGACACAGCGACCACTAATATTTACATCATTTTATGTCAGAATCTTGATTTACATTACAAGCAGCAGAATTTCATTATATAAACATCAGCATCTATTTTTGCTCAGTTTGAGTCTCTGAATAAAGCTGTGCTGTTTCTTCCTCATATCGTCACTATATCAAACTATATGAGACATAAAATCCAAATATGACACATAACACGACACACATCCAAACTTTTGCTTTAGATTTTAGTCTCAACATCCAAAACGGTTCCATTTCAAAACATTAGCGTTAGCGTTAGCGTTCTGACTATTATTCGATATAGTATAACGTTACTTATCGAACATTGTTATTCTCAGAGATCTGAGGGGAAATGACTCACCTTTACCGAACACCGATGATCCGCCGGTGTAAGTGTCGGATGAGAGAGTTTACCGTGAGTTTACCGGCGGACACGGGCGGGGGCGCTGCGTCTCTCCGTCTCTGACTTTAACTCTATTTATATTTCCCCGCAAACTTTGACAGTATTTGACGTCTTTTGTCCGTTATCCCCGCGGGGAACTGCCGAAACCCCCTCTCGTGAAATCCCGGAGCCGCGCGAGATTCCCGCCGGTGTCCTTTAGCTGCTGTCACGAGCGCCGCCGGTGAGAAACTTTCCAGCGGAGGCCGCGCGCGCCCGATCTCCCGCAATCCCGTCGGTGACGCTGCTCCCCGGCCGCCGGAAGGCTCGCTCGGCGTGTTTCGGGGAGGATGAAGGTGTTTTTAGGGAGAAGAAAAGGAAAAATAAAGAGGAAAAAGTCGCCGCTGGCCGCGGTGTGTGCGCGCGCCCCCCACCCCGTCCCGTCCTCGCGCAGCCGAGAGTCCAGCCGGTGACGTCACGACGGCGAACCGGACACCGGGGCGGAACCTCAAACACACACAAAACACACAGAGATATTTACACACGGATACAGTGATGATGAAAACACACGGAATGATCAGCATATTCATCTACTAGTTTACACGGATGAACAACACGCGGCTAAAAAAAACATCATATTGTATTCAGTATATATAGTATGTAAAAGTTTTACAAATTTTTACTACATTTTCACTGCACCGATATATGTAATAACTAATATATATGTGTGTGTGTGTGTGTGTGTGTGTTATTTATTTAATATGACATTATAACTTATTATTAACTTATTATTATTATTAACATATTTTTTCCCCATGAATTGGATACATTCAAGACAAACTTTGACAAGACAAACTTTGCTGTCATCCATTAAAAATGCTGAAAATTAAACCATTTTAAAATGAGTGATATTTATATCTTCCTATTGCAATACTAAATGTTTTTTTTTTTTTTAAGATATTTTGAGATAAAAACAAATCTGGGGTTCTTTTATGTGTCACACTATAGGACAGAAACTAATTTTGAACATGTCAAAGGAGAAAGAAAGTTTAATTTTGATGTGAACAATATCAACATGTTTTTTTGAACAAAATAATAATAATTTTCATCAACAAAATTCAGTCTTGTAGTCAATCAGTATGTGACTGAAACTATTCTAGCCCCTCGCTGCACAGCTAAATATGATTGATATTCAAACTATACTCATTAAGATGTGAATTAATTTTTTAAAACGATATGGCTACTCTTTCTAGGCATCATTTTGATTCTATTTACTTTCTGCATCGGAGGATCTCCTTCCTTCAGGTGGATACTTGTTAATTACATATATATTATTTAATTATTTAAAATGCTTCTTAATAAGACCTTGTCCTGTGGTGTGACAGTACAGGCGTCACACTATAGGACGTTTCAGCCTTTTGTGTCAATTAATGACCTTGCTATTCCGAGCTAACCTGTCATTAGCGGTTAACGAGACACATTTGTATAATTATCCATGATTATGTAGCTTAACATACAGGTTTTATTTAAAAATATATATATAATTTAAAGGTGTCACACCAAAGGACAACAAAACATAACACTTTTATAGTGAAATATTTGAACAATGCTGAGACAAAAATGTACCATGTGCACAAGTCGTGGGCTTGACAGGGGCTTCAGCAACATGATCATGAATGAGGTCCTTCAACTAATTTTTGTTTTCACTTTTTGGTTTCACTTTGTTTCGATGCTCCCTTAACATATTCTGTTGACTATAAGTGACATTGCACCTACATATCGACTAAGTCTTACTAGAGTATTAGTAGAGTATTAGTAGAGTATTAGTAGAGTGTTAGTATAGTGTTAGTAGAGTGGTAGAGTTAGATTAAGTTGAACTGTACTTGCAAAGTTACTTATAGTCAGTAGAATGTCTGTTGGGAGACCATCACAATAAAGAGGAAGCAGATATTAAGCACACAGTCTCCTAATACTCTAATACGTGTCAGTTGACATGTAGGTGCCACGTTACTTATTGTCAACAGAATGTTCAAAAGGGACCATCAAAATAAAGCGTTTCCAAGTTTTTTCTGGAATTCACTTTCAGAAATATATGGATAAAAAATGATTGCCATTTACTAAAACGGACACTTGAACAATTATGCCAGAGGTATTTATTAAGGTTTTTCTTTTTCATTTATAAAAGTTGTAATTTAATGAATCATGCTTGAGACAGTCACACCACAGGACAACTGGTAAAAAATGGAATAACACTGCAGCTTTTATAACAACAGGTCCATGTGGGACAAAGAAATGTTGCCCTAAGACAAGAACGGGTACTGTTTTGGTTTTAGGACAACTTTGATGAAAGGTTTTGATCCACTTCAAATGTTGACTACAGTATATATAAAGACTTTTCTTAATTTTGACTATTTTCCACATTAATAGTAAAGTCATGGAAATACACAAAACACATTTAAAGCTTTCACACACTGTGAAAGGAGCTTTCCTCCAACATCCAATTAAAAAAAACACACATATATTCATCTAAAAAAACCACTCATTCTCATGAAAACTCAAATTCGGTCACATGTTGTTTTTTACTTAATCAAAATTTAAGTAGCTACAAACCTTTATAGCATGTTTTGATATGCTGTTAGTGTTGACAGTATTTATTCAAACAAAAAACCTAAACAAATAAATAAAATTATTATTTATTTATTTTTTTTTAAAGTGAAATATGTTCAGATGTGTACGCGCACTGACGAGACTGTGATTCACTGAAAGACGTGACTTAATTTGAGTTTTAACTCTTGTAGTCTGAACATTATTCACTGTGTGTTTATGATAGAGGCGCATGACAGTCACATGCTGACACACACCAGAACTTCACAAAGTGTGCGTGTGTGTAAGAGAGAGAGAAAGAGACAGAGAGAGAAAAAGAGAGAGAGAGCACAAGTGTGTGTGTGATGGTTTAGGGAAATCTGGATGCAGGTGTTTCCTGATAACACACACAAACACACACACACTTACATAACTTTACCACAGTAATCACAGTTTCCACTGTAGTCAGTGAACAATAGTAAATGAATATGGATCTAAATGGAGGTGCTAAATTTACCTCAGTTTTACTGCAGCATGTGATTTTGGCCCCGCAGATATAGGCCTTTTATTATTTTTAATAATAAAAAAAACACACTAAACATATTTGAATTCCATTTTGCAGAACGTATAGTTTCTAATGGGCTTGAACTCTCCGTCATTCGTGATGTAAGATGGTGTAAATATGAGCCCTGCGTCATCACCCGCACAATGTAAACATTCCATTCTATTGATAATGAACAGATAATCGTCACTGACGAGAATGTTTTACAGCAGCACGTGACAGCGCGAGGATCTACCGGACAATCGCCGGTTACCGTCAGCAGCGCGTGACCGGTGACAGCAGCAGCGGGACGCGCGTGCGCGTGCGGCAATATTCGGTTCCGTTATTTCACCCTCAGCGAACCGAACGCACGAGCTCACGAACACACCCGGTTCGAGCGGCGGAGACTGATCGATTCACGCGCGATGAGCGGCGGCGTGTACGGCGGAGGTAAGATGAGTGATCGCACATCACCATGACAACCGCATCCGCCAGCATCCCGGGCATCCCTGTGTTCGTTAACGTACTGTGTACATGCTAGTGCAAGAATAATACACACGTGCAACAAACATGCTTTTACCAGGGTAGATTTGATCGCAAACACCTGCTGGGAGTCTCGTCCTACAGAGTTTTTCGTCTTTGCCACAGTTTTTTGGTTTGAGCACTACAGAAGACTAACGATGTGGTATATGTCATGGTTAGAATGACTACAGGAGGCCTCTATGATCAAAATATATCTTTTGAACCACATGACACACATTAGCTGATGGTAATTATGTTCATCATGATTCCAAAAAGTCATAAATTGCTAATCCTTTAATGATCATTCTCATTAGTGAGTCTAATATAAGCACTAACCAATGAGTCACTTCATGTGTCAACTATCATACATGTGTCAACTTTCCCGCATTCATGCAGCCACACATACTAACAGCAAATCCTTATCGTCTCCAAATGTGAACGATCCAATCAGCAGATCTGAATTGATCATGTGACCAGAAGACATTCACAGATCACAAACATTCACTTTATGGGTTTATGTAAATGCTGCTTTCAAATATTGTGGGTGAAAAGGGATTTACTGATGTACATGAGCTGACATTATTACAGCGCTCTACGCTTACTTTTCTTTTTAGGAGCACTTAAAAAATTTAGGAGCACAGTCAAAATTAGCCTTCCCATTATGAGGCGATATTTGACTTCTTAAAGTGATTTACAGGGGAATGTTGTTTTTACCTTTGTTTTTTTTTTTTGTAACTTTATTAAAAGTATGTCACCTTTTATGGCATTTTTTAAAATAAGTATTTTCTAATTTAAACAACAAAACAAGAATAAGTCACCAATCAAATGAAATCAGTATTAACAAAATAAATTTGTACTCCAGAGGTGCACAGAAGAACACAGTAGGTGTATTTTCATGTTTAATGAGGCTCAGAGGCGGCATGAGTGCAATCAAATTCAGAAACTCATGTTGAGATTAATGTTTTAAACATAACATTTTGAATACAGAAATATTAAATGATTTAAATAACTAAAAAGATACTTTAAAAATGAATCTAAATCTGCCAGTAGGTGGCGGCGAGTCACTGATTTAATTACTGAATCATTCAATCATTTGATTTGTTCAAAGGGCTGATTCACTTAGGAATCAAACATGACAAAAGTGACTGTCTTAATGAATGGGTAATTGAATCATTGACTCACTAGATTTGTTTAAAAACACGTTCATTCATAAACGAAACAGCGCTGTGTTTGAATAAAGATGTGCAGCACAGTCTTGTTTCAAACTATTTTTGTATGTTGTATTAAATACCTCATTTACAAACTACCTTAAAAATCCTCAAAAGCTGTCACTCATCAAAGTTCCACTATAATGAATGAATCTCTCTACACTACATCAATCTGTTATTTACACTTTGTTTATGAGAGGATTGGTGAGAGATGTGTGTGATTCATTACTCACTGTTGCAAAAACACATAGAAACTATTGAATCTCCCCTCAGCGCAAACACAAATATGCTGATGGGGTCAGTCGCACTGATGCTCATAAAGATTTTTTCATAGTCGATAAAGCCAAATGCCACTGAAATGGTCACAGCACTGTAGAGCCTTGTATTATTGATCAGACTGAGATGATAATCATATGCTCTCTCTCACTCTGTGTCAGATGAAGTGGGCGCTTTGGTGTTTGATATCGGCTCCTTCTCCACTAGAGCAGGATACGCAGGAGAGGACTGTCCCAAGGTAATGACCCATCTATCATCCATTAATTAATATTCAGCAATATAATCACTATAATCACCCAAAGCTTTGAGAATCATCCTGAAGTTCTGGAGATCCTGAACATCACATGATTATCATTGTTTACGCTCCTGTGTGCTGTTCAGGCAGATTTCCCCACTACTATAGGAGTAAATGCTGAGGAGGAGGGGCAAACAGACATGGGGGCGGAGCAAGAGAGCAACAGTGGGCGGAGTTATTACATAGACACCACAGCCCTGCATGTGCCGCGGGCCGGTGTAGAACTCATCTCTCCACTGAAGAACGGCATGAGTACGACACACACACACACACACACACACACACACACAGATTCTAATATCAAACGCTAAAGCATATTCTGCAGAATATCTCAGTTTCTATTCTGTTCTAAATTGTTCTCTTTTAGTTGAGGACTGGAACGCATTTCAAGCCATAATCGACCACATCTACAGCAAACATATCAAATCTGAGCCCAGTTTACACCCTGTTCTGATGTCTGAAGCTCCTGTGAGTATCAACACTCTTACAGGAATCATATTAGCACCAAAAATTCATATTAGCTGAAAATGTGCTCACCCACAGGACATCCCAGATTAGGATGAGTTTGTTTCTTGATCAGATTTGGAGAAACGTGTCATTCCATCACTGTCTCACCAATGGATGTGAATGGGTGCCGTCAGAATGGGAGTCCTAACATCTGATAAAAACATCCACAAG
>JAHKKF010533390.1:8571-20492 GCA_019740295.1 Labeo calbasu
GACACATCAGAAATGACAAGAAGCAACAATATATATGTTATATAATGCATTGTGACAGACTGCCATTCTTTTTCTGTGCAAATTCTACACTAAAACATTGTGAACACAGATAGAGACATGATTGTTCAGAAAAAGAATTTATTGAAATGTTCATGGTAACTCTGAAGAAATGTTAATAATGCATGTAGAAAAAAAAGGAGCAAACATTCAGTGTTAGAATGTATTTTAACAAACTTTATTTTTTCAGAAAACTTCACAGTATAATGTATTCGAAAGTAATATAATTGTATCTTCTATAATGTACAATATAAATACGTTTTGTAAATACTTTTTCCCTGTTTTCGGGCACATTTAATTTTTAACCGCTGAAATATAGATGTTCGTCAGCTTTTTGGCCGCTTCGTGTCTCTGTACCGTTATTCCACTAATAGACGTGCAGCAGTGTCCAGATGGCGGCTCACTTGACCGGGTGTTCGCAGATGGCGGCTCACTTGACTTGACAGATTTCTTCTTTTGTATTTAAGCTCTATGCCTTAAATGCTTTTTTAAAAGTAGCCTATATGCATGGAAAAAGATAACGTTGTTTGCAGAGATAATTTGTCAGTTTAGGTCTTTATGAGATTTTATCCATTACTGTAGAAGATTAAATAAATATATTACATGAATTCACTGTCTCACGAAATCCTGTATTACTATATTTTCTGATGTGCTATAATTGATGAAATGATCCCCAGAACATGCCCCTAGGCAACTCTGTGCCGATAAAACAGAATGGTCGTGTCATACATTTATTATTTCATAACTATTATTTCTTTATTATTTTCTCAAAAACTCAAGCATGTAGAGGGCTAGATAAATTCATTCTCTAATGAAGTCCTGCATCACAGTGTTTTCTGATGTGTTATTATGGAAGTATGACCCACAGAACATGCCCTCCGAGTCAGTGTTATCTGCCAATAAAGCATACTGGGCATGTCATAACTTTATTATTTCACATTTTCTCAAAAATGCAAGCATGTAGAGGGCTAGATAAATTCTTTCTTTAATGAAATAACACATCAGAAAATGTTCTAATCGAGGATTTAGTTGGATAATTAATTTATCTTGCCCTGTACATGCACATCTTTTGAGAACTTTTGAAATAATGAAGTTATGACACTTTTAGTATGCTTTATTAGCACATACAGTTGCCTGGGAGGGCACGTTCTGTGGATCATATTTCCATATTAACACATCGAAAAATGTTCTAAATCAGGATTACATTAAAAAATGAATTTATCTAGCTGTGTATGTGCTCTTTTTTTGGAAAACTTTTTAAATAATACAGTTATGACATGTCCAATATGCTTTGTCGGCACATAAAATTGCCTGGAAAGGCATGTTCTGTGGATCATATTTCCATAATAACACATCAGAAAACATTGTAATGCAGGATTTAGTTAGAGAACGAATTTGTCCCACCCTCTACATGCTCAATTTTTTTGAGAATATAATAATGATAATAGTTACAAAATAATAAATTTGACACGCCTCTTTTTTGGGCACATTTGCCTAGGGGCATGTTCTGGGGATCATTTAATCAATTTATAGCAAATCATAAAATATAATGATACAAGATTTCACGAGACAGTGTATTCATGTAATATATCTCTTTAATCTTTTACAGTAATAGATAACTTCTAATAAAGATCTAAACTGAAAACATCTCTGCAAACAATGTTAACTTTTTCCATGGGCTACCTTTAAAAAGATATGTAAGGCATGGAGCTTAAATACAAAAGAACAAATCTGCCTGAATTTGTCATGTGTATCATTTATTGAAACCATACAATACATTTTTTACAGAACTATATTTTTTACTGTTCCGTGAAAACTGCTGTCCGCAGCATGTCATTTTTTTTTTTTTTGGTGCAACTGTTCATTTAAAAAAAAAAATACAGCCAATAGTACTGAGGGGGAAGTGCTAACAACCACCCAAAATTTTTTAAGGTGGAACGGATAGTTTGGCGAAAAAGGAGCTGGAGTCAGCCTCGTTGTTCACAATCACATCAACTGTATCTGTCAAACTGGGGTGCGTTTCCCGTACAATGCTGGTTAACCACCATAGTATGATGCATTGTTGAGGAAAAAAACTAGCTTGTCTTCAGTGTTTTCTGAACACGATCGCATCTCAACATTATTTGAACCACATTGATTCAAAATAATAAATAAGAAGAAATAAATTGATTAATCAATAGTACAAACAAAAACTATAACAAGATTCAAATTGAATTGACAGTAGTTGTTGCCTTACATGGCTACAAATATTTTCTGAGGCCAGTGCAGCCTGTAAGAGAGCAAATAAACATCTTATTCCTGTAGTCTTTCATTCTTTCTTTAATCGGTAATCAGAATTGTAATCAATCAGTAACCCTGCGTCGCAATGTTCATACTATCCATCCTAAATAGTATGTGAGATTACAGCAAGTGTGCTGAAAAGAGTATGCCAGAATTCCCCGGATTGGTCTACTACTTCAGGTAAATTTTTGAAGTGTGGATCCGTGCACACTCTAATGGCTAATATTGCCCCACGATCCGCTTTGGCAAAGGTTTCAGTCCAGAACTACAAACACAAAAAGCGTAAAAAAAAAACTACAAACATGGCGGATATGTGTGACCAGCAGTTAGGTAGAGATGTTTAGAAAAAGGGGTTTGAGTTACCAATAACATTTAACCTGGTAAAAATAAATAAATAAATTATATATATATATATATATACCAAAGAGTACATATTCTAAGGGTGTAGTATAAGTAGGCAGATTGGGACGCAGCATCTGAAAGCATCTATAAACGTATCGCAATATGAGCTAAAAATGTAGCGGAATATTTGTGTCTGTGGTTCGCTGTGCAATGCCGTCTTTTGCCATAATTCCTGCAGACTGCAGCCAATAGAAATGCTTCTCTCTCAATGTGTGCCCTGCTCCTCACAGATTGTGAGAGCAGACTGTAGTTTTTGTCATTCATTGTAACAAACAAAGTGTAGAGATGATGTAAATAATAGATTCAATGTGGATTGTAGACAGCTTTATTAATTAAAATGCAAGTTTATGAGATCGATGAACTAAGACAGGTGACAGCTGTTTAATGATTATAAAGGAAGTTTGCAAATGTGAAACTAAATTTATACAACAGTTTTATGCTTTTTGATTTTATACAAAAGTTAATATTAAGTTACTTACATTTTAGATGTACATGATAAAATTCCCCTTGGTTAGTACTACCATTTCATATTTTAATTATCATTATAACTGTATTCGATTAGGGATGTAACGGTATGAAAATTTCTTATCACGATTATAGTGACCAAAATTATCCCGGTTATCAGTATTATCACGGTATTGTTAAAATGTGCTGGAAATGTTTAAAATGTACCGATACATAAATCACTTCACCAAGTTTTATATATAAAATCAACAAACAACAAATAAAATGACATTTTGTTTGCATAATCACTAATACAACAACAGTAGCCTACCAATGATATCCGGATTTTAAATGACAACATAACTCACAACAGTTTAACTAATAGCATGTTCAAATACCTAATGTAAATTTTCAAATAAAGCTTAAAAAAAAAAAAGTTTAATAAAAAGATAAACCTCACATTTTAGCCTTTAAATAAAGAAAAGGGTTAAGTCAAAATGATAATTGATTTAATAAATGATTTTATCTGTTCCATAAATAATCTAGATAACTTATCTGAATTGTTTAATTATGTAGAATCCACTTAATCTTAATTTTCATCAACTGGTCAAAATTACAGCAGGGCATGCAAATTCAGTCCATTTTTTAGCCAGACAAAAACTGCACACAATGTAAATGTAAGTCTCTGTAAATCCACTGTATGACACTAGATGGCGCTTATGGAAAAGCTGAATTACAGCTGTTTCCCGTGAACAGTGTGGATAAAGCAGCATTGCGATTACTACTTTGGATATTACATAGAGTAAAGATAAAAACAAAATGCCATCGAATCTTTTCTGAAGACAGTCTGAACCTTCAGAGGTACAGTCATATAATTCATTCATATATTCATTATGATTCCTGATTTATGTTTCTGCCAGTGGGTGCCCAACCCTCAATTGCTTAGTGAAACGCACGGACTGCAAATACATTCGTTACCAAATAATACACACATTCTTTCTATGAGGGTTGCGCTTCACTAAATAAAATGAATAAATGCCTGTTTACAATAAGCACTTATTCGCGCGTACACAGGCCAAGGTTTGAGGGTGCACACGTAATATCTGAGGGAACGCAGAGCCATGATCACTAAAGTTATATACATGGGAGAGTAACATATATTCTCCTTTTCCTTAAATGAAACGTGATGGCAAACGAAATGAGACGAAGTGTGGAAAAAATCACGAGAGGCAAGAGTGTGTAAAGAGATGAACATTCAGTTCAAAGAAGACTTTTCAAAGGAAGATTGCGAAGCTCGTGCTAAGTTGTGGCCAAAAGTGCAAGAAGCCAGGAAAAATGGGAAGAGAGCCTTTCTAAAAGAAGGCTATGCACTTATCGATGGTATCAGAGTTGATCCGTGACTGATGTTTACAAGGTAACACTTAGACTCCTGTTTAAGTGTACAAGGTTTGCCGCATATCAGATGGAAATACTATGATTTTAACCGTTACAGAAAAGGTGTTAACTGAGGCTCATACTGCTTATGTAGCAGTCGGTATGGTTTGGTAATAGAGTTATTCAGGACAACATGTTCACTCATGCATAATAGTATAAAGTTGAGTGCGTACTGAAGTTACATTATTAAGTTATGTCTGTTTCTTTTCTATCTTTGAATGTTAGGGGGTTAAAAATAGTGTTAAGCGTAAAGCCATTTTTTTTATTTTGCAAGGAACAAAAAGCGAACTGTGTTTTCTTACAAGAGACTCATTCTGCTTTAAATGATGAAAGATTTTGGAAAATTCAGTGGGGTGATACAGTCTTGTTTGCACATGGATCCTCATATTCAGCTGGTGTGATGGTATTATTTAATAGATTTGAAGGCTCTGTAATTATTCATAAAGGGGACACAGAAGGCCACTGGTTAATGATAGCAGTAGAAATGCATGACAAATGTTATATATTACTTTGTATTTATGGTTATAATAACAAAGTGGCTAATAGAGAAATGTTGGAGAAACTTGGTAATTTGGTCAATGATTGGTGTAGCTCCCTGGTTCAATAAAAAAAATCGACTCTCCAACTGATGATCCTCGTAGTTTATTCACATATCCGCCACACAAATCGCCACTTCATGCCGTACACCATCAATAACCGAATTGAGGATCAACGTAAGAGCTTGTACAAAGAAAAACCAAACAAACAACAAAATCAGTAAACCTTGAAACAAATGTATCAAAACCAAATACAAAATAAACATATCACTTAAACATAATAATCACACAAATAGCAAACAAATAATTTTACTACAACAAAACAAAATAGAAACAAAGGTAACAAGAAGTCAAAATACCTTGTTCTCCATTTAAACCAGGAGCTAAACTTCTTATGAACCGTAAACCTTTGAGGCCATGACCATGTGCGTCTGGGTCTCGTTCCGTACTGAAATGTTTAGCGCGTACTCGCACTATATCCGTTCACGCCAACAAATTTCAAAATAAAAGACTTCTCATTACCATAACACAAATGCAATTAAATGCGATACGAAACAAGACCAAATCAAAATACTGTGAAAACTTGGAAAAAATAAATGAATAACAGAAACATACAACAAATCATTAACAATTGGAAAAAAAAGTACAAAGCAGAAAATGTGATAATAGGGGGTGACTTTAATATAGTTCCTGATTCATGGCTAGACAGGAGACCTCAAAGAGGTTCACATTCTGTGTATAATGATACTATATTGAAATTCTGTAAAAATGTAAATTGATTACTGGAGGGTTTCTAACCCAAACAGTATTCAGCATACATGGTTTAACCCCTCAGGTAATGGACAATGTTCAAGATTAGATTACTGGCTCATTTCTTGTGAACTGGGTAAAATGGTCTCAGAATGTAAAATTTCAGCTGCCCCACTTACAGATCACTGTATGGTTACTCTGTATCAGTCATTAAGAAACCTCAACTCCGAATATTTGGAAGTTTAATAATGACTTGTAATAATGATATATTTAATCGACAGGTGTTGGCTCTTATTGAGGAGATTGAAAAGTTAGATATGACTAAAATAAGTAAATGTGAATGGTTTAAATTTAAGGTCAAACACATAGCAATTGATATAGGTAAATCTTTATCAGTAAGGAGAAAACAGAAACAAAGAGAACTGATTGGGGAAATAAATTTATTGTCAGTTAATTCACAAGAATCACCTGAAAATTTAGCAAAATTACAGTCATTGCAATCTCAACTAGATAAATTATATTCAGAAAAAGCAAATGGAGCTTATATTCGATCAAGAGCGCGATGGATTGAAAATGGAGAAAAGAGTTCATCATATTTTTTCAGCCTTGAAAAACACAGACAAACAAAGAAGAAAATTTCTAAGCTTAAGATTAATGATATCATAACAGATGATCAAAAAGTAATTCAGGATGAAATTTAGTTTTATTATAGTAACCTTTATAAATCCAATTATAAGAAAGCTGACTGTGATTCTTTATTTATGAATATAAGAGATAAAATTCATAAATTAAATGAAGAAGACAAAAACTTATTTGAGGATGAGTTGACTTTAGAGGAAATGGATGTAGCTCTAAAACAAATGAATAATGGTAAATCACCAGGTATAGATGGTTTAACTACAGAATTTTTAAAACATTTTTGGAAAGATATTCGGAAATTATTATATAATGCATTTTTAGAATCCATTCAGAAAGGAAGCTTATCACCTACTATGAAAACAGGATTAATAACCTTGCTACCTAAACCCAAAAAACAACTGATATCATTAGATAATTGGAGACCAATAACTCTGTTATGTACAGATTATAAATTACTTGCCCTAGTGTATGCCAATCGTCTTAAACTTGTATTCGAGAAACTTGTAGAAGAATATCAATCAGCATTCATTAAGGAAAGATACATTCAAAATCATATTAGATTAATCCTCGATATGATTGACTATTGGTCACTGATACAATCAGAAAGCCTTATTTTATTTATAGATTTTTTTAAAGCATTCGATACGGTGGAGCATGATTTTATATTTACGACGCTTAAAATGTTTGGTTTTGGGGAAGGGTTTTGCAAGGTTATTAAAGTGTTTTATAACAACATTTATAGTTATATATATCTCTCAATCCTGGTATGACTCGTAGAATTGAGATTTTGCGTGGAATTAGACAAGGTTGTCCAATTTCTCCAAAACTGTTTATTTTATGCACTTAAATGTTAGCTTATTTAGTGGTCAACCATCCTCAACTAAAAGGAATAACCATTTCTGATTATGAGTATCGAATTAGTCAATTTGCAGATGACACAGTAATATTTTTAAAAGATAAATCTATAGTCAAGAAAACCCTGAATATCATTTCAGTTTTTTCAAGAGCATCTGGCCTATGCTTAAATTTAAAAAAATGTGAACTCTTTCCTCTGTATTCATGTAATGAAGAAATTATAGAATCCATTCCTGTTAAATCTGAAGTGAAATACTTAGGTTTAATAACGTCTAAAGAATTGCATACAAGAGAATTAGTAAGCATAGAAGAGAGAATTGACAGTATGAAAAAATCTCTTAATCATTGGCTTATGAGAGATCTGTCTATTATGGGCAGAATTCTCTTGACTAAAGCAGAAGGCCTATCTAAACTAATTTACCCATGTTATTCTCTTTATGTTTCTCCTCAACTGATCAAAAAGGTTAACTCTATTATGTTTAGTTTTGTATGGAAAAACAAAACTCATTATGTTAAAAAATCTCAGATGATTAAAGAATATAAAAATGGAGGTCTGAAAGCCTCTGAATTTGAATCAATAGTTGGAGTTCTTAAACTGAAATGGATTAAAATGTATTTAACAGCCTAATTCAATGTGATTTCATATACCAAAATGTGTATTCAAGAAAGTTGGAGGGTTAGATTTCTTGTTGAAATGTGACTTTGAGGTTTCCAAATTGCCAATTAAGCTTTCTAAATTCCATAAACAAATTTTATATTATTGGAAAATAATATTCACCCATAATTTCACACCGCACAGTTCTACCTTGTGGAATAACAGAACCATTGCAATAAATAGAAAAACGGTATTTAAACAAGAATGGTATGAAAAAAAGGTGTTATATATTGTAGATTTGTTAGATGAAACTGGTCAATTTATTCATCAAAATTCATTCATGGAGAAATTTAAGATAAAATGTTCCTTTAGAGAATTTAATATTCTGTGTAAAGCCATCCCTCCTTCTTTAAAACAATTAATACAAAACACCCTCACATATTCAAATGTATGTTAACTTGCCTGAGTTGGAGATTGGAGGAATGCATATTGGGGACAAAAAGTGTAAGAACAAATTAATAGGAAATGTATTAAAAAGTAAATTATTTTCAGATTTTAATACACCTGCAAAAATAAAACATTTTGATAATGAGGTATTTAAAAATAAATTTTGTAAAGTTTTGTAATGTGAAGGATATTCAGTTTAGAATTATAAACAATGTTTATCCAGCTGCTGAAATTTTACGGAAAAGATTCCGTTTTGAGGTAGATCCTTATGTTTTTTGTTTAGAAGTGCCTGAAACCGTTGAACATTTATTTTTTTTCTTGTCCAGTCACATTACAGTTTTGGCAGGATATCTACAGCTGGCTAAATATTGATATTATTTCTGATATTCTGTCATTTAATTTGTTTCAGGTGTTGGTTTATGTTGATGGGTTTTCGAAAAAGATGTCATTGATGGTAAACATCATTGTGACAATGGGTAAATATCATTTACATAAAAGTAAGTGGAATAACAGTAAACCCTCTACACATTGTTTTAAAAATGAATGTAAAAAATACATAGAATCTTTAAAACACTTATCCAAGTATAATGAACCCCTTAGTGAATTGTATAAAACCATGTATGAGTCTCTTTCCTTTTAAAAATTGTAAGATTTTGTATATTTTATTTATTTATTTTCTTTGCAACCCACCCAAAAATGTTTTGTTTGTTTGTTGTTTATTGTGTGTAGATTTATATATACACATGGACATTTATGTATGACTGGGATTTAATTATGTAAAAGTGTATATTTTTCATATGCATATTTGTGTTCCCCACTTGAATTTGTAAATTGATATTGTTCAATTAAAAAAAAAAAAAAAAAAAAAAAAAACCCCGACTGCGCAATCCGACACAGCCGCCTCGCAATCGCGAGAGTTTTTTGGCACACAGCAGTATGACATCAGAGCAAGGCAGACGTAACTTGGACACATTTCTAACCAGCATGCATCTTGCGGTGATCACCGGTGATCGATTCTGCGCAGAATTTGCTCATCTCAAAGGAGCCTAACGTTATTCATTTAACTTAGGAATGTCCCTTTCTCACATTTCCACCGGGTTTCTCATAGTGGAAGTCGTCATAGTTGAGTAAATCCAATCGCAGTGAATGGGAGAGTACCACAGATATATTTTTGCATCCCATTTGCTCGAATAACAAAAGGAAAACGCCACTACAGTGTTTTCATGACTTTAAATCAAAGGAAAAAATTGAGCTAGACTGATACTGACAGAAGAGAACGTTGTCAAATTTACTGTCCCTCCCACAGACGCTGCATTAGAAACACCCTTGCATTAAAGTGCTCCTATTATGCCATTTTAAAGGTTGCTAATATTGTTTTAATAGACTCCCAAAACAGGTTTACATGTATGCAAGGTCAAAAAACACTTTAGTTTTATCCAAAAATAGATTTAATTTTACCCCATTTCTAAATGATTCGTAAACGACTCGTGCTAAGCTGTTCGAAGAATCAGTAGGCTTGTTTGAGATTAGCAAATTCTGCGCAGAATCGATCACCGGTGATCACCGCAAGATGCATGCCGGGTAGAAATGTGTCCGAGTTACGTCTGCCTTGCTTTGATGTCATGCTGACGTGTGCCAAAAAACTCTCGCGACGGCGAGGCGGCTGTGACAGATTGCGCAGTCGGGTGCAGTAGCTCTCCACCAACTGCGCTGACCAAAGGCACGATGCGAAACGCCTGGATGACGACACAGCCTAAAGCTCATTGGTTCAGACAACTGTGATGTTGCCGAGGGTTGCGCAAGATGGCGGCCGGTGAGGAAGCAATTATGTGCAGCTGAGGCGTTTATCTTTTCCATTCCCAAGTTTTAACTTAAAATCAAACCTGGTTGCAAAATATCGTTTGTTTACACATTAGGCATTACTTTTATTTTATTTAGCAAAGTCACTTGTTGTTTTTGGTTTGTTTAATTGAAGTTTTCTAACTTGACAGCTGATAACCAAGTCTTCTTGCACATGGACGCTTTGGATTGCATGATGAAGCGTAAAGGCAAAAATAAGAACTCTACATCTAATGTCCTTACGGAAGAAATGGAACTTGGCATTCCTGTCGGTGCTGGAACTGAATCTGCTTTTCATCTCATAACTGAACATGAATACAGCCAACCAATTCCCGATCTCTCTCGGAGTGAGAGTCCAGTCCTCGAGTCAGCGTGTGACTCAAACCAAGATACACCTGTGAAACCTCAGCAAAAGAAATCTCGAGGGGACATTTCGCTGACAGAATTGCAAGATAACATAATAGTGGCCTTGACATCTAAAATCAAGGAGAGTGCAGACAGTCTCAGGAAAATGATCACCAAAAACACAGTGAGTATCGAGGGTCTCAAGAAGTCGATTGACTTTGTGTTTGAAGAAGTCAATGCTTTGAAAACCGAAATGAAAAACTGCAAATCTACCGTGAATCTGAATAATACCAAGATCTCTGAGCTTGAGCAAAAACTGAATGAAGCCAAACAATATCAGCGCAGATGAAATCTTCGTCTGTACGGAATCCCTGAACAATCTGATGAAAACATAAAGCTGAAAGTTTCCAACATCTGTGCTGCAGTTGTTCCTGATTCAAGTGTGGCGATTCAAGATGACATTGTGCATCGTCTGGGAAAGCTGGACAACAGGCCAAGACCCGTGATTATTCGTTTTGCGAAAAGATCTACATGGGATCTGGTGTGGCGGCAGGCAAAACACTCCGAGTACCTCAGGAACCACAAACTGAGATTCACCAAAGATTTGACTCAGGCAGACAGGATGCTAAGGATGAAACTCTGGCCGTTGGTGGAAGCTGCTAGAAAGAAAGGGAAGAGAGCATTCTTTGTCGGCGGGCGGGCGTTTGTTGATGGGAAAGCCGTGCATCCCATCCACCACCCTGATAATGTGGACTTGCGGTCTCATAATGTATGAACACTTGTTTCAACCTGTTGCTCTCGTAAGTTTTTTTTTTTTTTTTTTTTTCTCTTCATCTAATGCCAAATAATTACTGTTTATTGTCTGAAGTAATTCTCATAGGTTTGCAGCTGGGTTAATAATCACATTGTTCACTTGTTCTGGGAATGGAATATTTCAAGTTGTTCCGGTTCTTTTTCATTGTTTACACTTTTAATTCACATATCCATATATGTCTTTTTCGCTAATTATTCTCAATGCCAGGGTTTTGAGGTTAAATGTTAAATGTAAGGCTTTGTTTTTATTTGCTAAACAGCAAAAGTCTGACTTTTGTTTTTTTCAAGAAGTTCATTCAACTCCCAATGATGTTAGTTTTTGGAAAACACAATGGGGTAATGATATTTGGTTTGCACATGGGTCCGAGCACTCTGCAGGAGTAGCAATTTTGAAAAGTAGGTTTTCAGGAGATATTTTATATTCTGATGTGGACACTCTTGGTCATTATATTCTTTTAGTTGCAAAGTTTGATCTTTTGACTATA
>JAHKKF010533391.1:0-25329 GCA_019740295.1 Labeo calbasu
CAGCTCTATCAGGTGTGAAGGGTTTGATCTCAGAGCTGAAGCCAGAGCTTTATAACCTTCTTCAGTAATACTGCAGTCTGAAAGTCTACAGAAAAGAGGTTTAAAAAAAAAAAAAAAAGTTTTATATCATACAATCATCAAATGTATTTTCACTTAAAAGTAATGAAAAATGCATCATTTGACAGAGGCATGTTTTTCCTGTTTCTTTCTGTTTCTATAGTAATTTTAACTTTGATCAAAAGATTATGTTATGATTAAAATCAAACAATGGTTCACTAAACTCACCTGAGTTTCTGCAGTTTGCAGTTTGTATTTTCTAATCCGTTCTGGAGTTTCATCACTCCTGAATCCTGCAGATTATTGTTGCTCATGTCAAGCTCTTTCAGACTGGGGTTTGATCTCAGGACTGTAGCGAGAGCTGAACAGCTTTCCTCTGTTAGACCACAATCATGCAACCTAAAAGAGAATTTATAAACACGAAATACCTGGTACCAACATTCAGTCTTTGAGAAGTCAATCACTGGGAAATAGTGTTTTGTCACCTGATTTAAGATCGACCTACGATAGTAAACTATCACAACACTCACTGAAGAGCTTTGAGTTTACAGTGTTTATCCTGAAGTAGAGCAGCGATCAGATTCACTCGTGTGTCTCCTAGTTCACGTCCACTCAGATTCAGCTCTTTCAGGAGTAACGGGTTTTCACCCACAATTCCAGTCACAAACTTGCAGGCTTCATCTGCACCAGGACCCAAAAACCTGGACACAGAAGTACACTGATATTACCTGCCATAAAATACATTTTTTGAAATCTTTTTAAAAGGGACTTCAGTCATTTCAAAGCTTTTATAAAATGTCTCTTTGATGGTGTCATACTTTTCCAGCTACAAACTTTTGCATTTTACCTCACTTACCTCAGTATTTTCAGTTTTTTTGAAAATGGATACCACCGTCCCTTTTGAGAATCACTGAGCTGCTTCACTCCTGATTCACCAGGATCATTTCCTGTGAGATCCAGCTCTATCAGGTTTGAGTTTGATTTTAGAGCTAAAGCCAGAGATTTATAACCTTCTTCTGTGATACTGCAGTTTGAAAGTCTACAAAACAAAAAGCATAATTTGTGTTTCAAATTAATTAATTGCTGCACAATATGCTGAGTCACAATATATTACTAGACCACACCAAAGCTTAATACATTATCAGATATGATAAACAAAAAGCAGACATGTAAGTAAACCACTTCAGCTTTTATTCCATCATAAATGCATACTTCAACTATTTATGAACTATTACATGATGAATTACATAAACTGAATCAAAATGATCCGTGCCATTTACAATGGATATCAAATGATATCCTTACAAATTGACTACCTTCATTTTTGAGTGTTTTACAGTTTTAATTTGTTTTTCTTCCCAGTAGACATGTGTTGATATCAAAATCTCAAGCTATTATTGTGATATGAAAATGTATCACATTATTATCAGTGCTGAATTAAATTTCTAACATTTATAATTTGTTTAGCAGCAATTCTCAAATCAATGACTTTACACAGACTTTAGGTCTTTATGTATTAAGTATTTGGTGCTGTGTTAATTAAACAACAGCTGGGGCAACAGCTGCATTTATATCTTATACAAGCAAACAAACAAATGTTTAAGGCTGTTTCATGCAACACTGTTAACTTACTGACACCTAGTTATTTTAATAAGTATGGAATATAGAAAAATGGGTGCTAACTACAGGTTGCATACAAGTACAGTATCATACATTTAACTAAATGAAACAGAGGTTTAGTATAAGCTGTAGACCCCATCTACAGAAGACGGCGCTGAAGGTTTCACTCAGGTGGTTATGAGACTCTGTTTAATAGCTTCATCTCCGGTTTCATTCATTCAGTCTTATTTGTCCTTCCCCCATGTATGTAATTGTATGTTTGTTTGCTTAGACTAGTTATGTGTTAGTGTTTAGTTAACCCTTTCACTGGTGAGTTTAAAATATTCTATCTGACCCCCCAGAGTGAGTTTTTTTCAGGCAACCGTTATTTTAGAACGTTCGCTTTATTGTTTCTATGGTGACGCGTCATGATTGACACCGCAGCCACTATAGCGCTGTATGACAGACGTATCACTTTTATTTCGTTTTTCCTTTTTTATTCAAAATATTCACACACTTGCTTACCATGTCTTCAACTATCTGATATTCCGATTCACGAATACGTGTAAGTAAGTGTATTTTGCCGTTTTAAAACATTTATAAATTATCTGGATCGTGATCTATAACGTGAGATGGACGCCGCCATGTTTGTTTGTGCTGCCGTTCAGAGAGTGTCACACGTACCAGATCACGTGAGGTCACGAGGACCCGGAAGTAACTTCACGCAGGTATTTAAGCAGGAAGCAGGTGTTGTTTTGCACCAGACATTGAGTTCATGCTCGACTCCACGTCAGGTCCCATCTTCAAACCAACTCACGTGAGTAATCTCTCTGCTCTTCGGAGCGCTTATCTACCTGTCTGTGTGCGTGTGAGAACGCGGATTTCTTGGTGGAAATCTCTACTCCTTATCGGAGCATTCTCAGAACAACTGCGTGATTTACCTGCTCACTCGTGCATATCCGCGTTTGAGTATTCCGTCACGCTACAAGGGGACTTATCTCGAACCTTGCATTTCTTGTCCAGCCTCCATGACAGAGAGTCCTGTCAGCCGGATTTACAGCACGTAAATTCACCAGTTTCTCCCGAAATGCAAGTAAGTAGATGGTGAAGTGGTAAAGGAATGGAGTGAATTATATCATTACTTACATTATGTGTATCTGATATAAATCAAACACGTCGACAAATTATACTTGAATGGATTGTTATTGCTGCTTCCATAGACATCCGTGTATTTGATAAACTCTAAATGTATTGTTTTACTAGTACTTATGTGTATTTAAATTCCTGAAACCTAAAATAAATGTTAAGTCGTTGAAAACACTGCTCAACTGTGATTATATGACAAGCACAGCAGGTGTCTCTTTCTGGCTCAGCGCCAGCCAACGCGCGGAAACACAGTTTGAATTTGGCAGTTGCGTGACGTCACCGAACGTTCTAAATCCCATATGTGGGACCGTACTCCCAGGGGCACAGAAAATAGAATCCCATATGTGGGACCGTACTCCCAGGGGCACAGAAAATAGAATCCCATATGTGGGACCGTACCGCTCAAAGGGTTAATAAAACATTTGTGCACAAATTACATGAGTTTCTGATTATGCCACTGCTTGTAAATTAATTGTCCCTTTTACGATTCTGACATGCTCTAATGCAACAGTACTTGCAACTCTGTGGCCACAAAAATATCTTTTTTTTTTTTTTTTTTTTTTTAAGACTTTATATGAAATTACACTGAATGCTCACGGATGAACAGATTAGTTGAATTAACTGTAATTATTTATACACTTTCAATTTGCTACATTTATTTTATTTTTCCCTATTTTGTCATTTTTTATTACATTTAACAAAAAATTCTTTAAGTTTTAATTTTAGTTTTAACTTACAGTTTCTTCCACCTCTGGAAGGAAACCAGATTCAATATATATAAAAAATATATATTATTTCTATAAATGTTGTGGTTTTAAGTGTAGCTGATGGTGAAATGTACTCACTTGAGTATCTTCAGCTCACACACAGGATTCTTCAGTCCCTCACAGATCTGTTTGACTCCTGAGTCCAGCAGACAGCTGTTGTTCAGGTCCATCTCTTTCAGGATGGTTTTGGAGGAGAGAACAGCAGCTAGAACTGAACAGTGTTTTCCTGTCATCTTACAATTATTCAGCCTAAACACAAAAAGTATTATTTATTATTCACATATTCAACACACATCAGATCAATAGTTCTTCATATCTGCTTACAGTCCTTTATATTGAACAAAAGCTATTATGTATAAACCATGTTCACTCACTTCATTTTCTCCACTTTGCTATGAGAGTCCATCAAAAGAGCAGATAGTTTCTCTCCATCCAGGTCTCCTAATTTATCTTCACTCAGATCCAGCTCTGTTAGTACTAATGGATTTATATTCAGAACTTGACTCAGATAGTCACACGCTTCCTGTGCAGCTGTACTTTTCAATAACCTACAGGATGTAGAACATTAAGATTAGACATTCTTGTTAAAATTGTATGCCTTTTGCAGCTCTGATCCTCATTCTGGGTCCAGTGTATTGTTAGTATAATAAATAGAAGATTGTGTTAGTCATAGTTATCAGAATACCAATTTTGTTTAATTGCAAATTAGTAAATTCCTGTTAATCTTATTCTAATTCTGCATTGGCTTTATTTTCTTACATTTACCTAGATACACAATACGTCAGTGGCTTATTTTGAAATACTGAAAGGCTTTTATTACCTGACAGTGTTCAATTTACAGCATCCACCTCGCAGTAAATCAATGAGATCCGGCACTCCAGATTATCCAGGATCATTTCCTGTGAGATCCAGCTCTGT
The DNA here is from genome assembly GCA_019740295.1 of Labeo calbasu. Lineage (NCBI taxonomy): Eukaryota > Metazoa > Chordata > Actinopteri > Cypriniformes > Cyprinidae > Labeo > Labeo calbasu. The sequence continues at coordinate 4,488 of JAHKKF010533391.1, forward strand.
CAGGTTTGAATTTGACTTCAGAGATGAAGTTAGAGTTTTATAACCTTCTTCAGTGATACTGCAGTCTGAAAGTCTAAATATACATAAAAAAGTTGTTAAGTACTACACCCCGTGCATTAATAGCACCTGCTTCATTTGAGTTTCATACAATACTTAAAGTTCTCTTGAAACACACACACATACACCATGAATAAATGAATAAAATACACACTTTAGTTTATTCAAGCTACAGTGTGGATGTCTTAACAGAACACAGATCTTCTTGATTCCAGTGCTTCCTAGTTTATTCCCACTCAGATCCAGCTCTATCAGGTTTAAATTATTTGAAATAAACACTGAAGTCAGTGTAGCAAAACCATCTTCTGTAATACTGTTGTTATTTAGCCTGCAGAGAAAGAAAACAAAGCCAGGAAAAATTATTTAGAATAATTTAGCCACAACACACAACTTAATTAACAGAAAGATTTTTAAAGCCAAAGACACTGGGTCTCCCTGCTGACACAACATGCATTTTAATGCCACAGCAAACCTAGCCTAATATAAGTTAAAACTTCTTAAGCAATTAAGTAAACAATAAACAATCTGTGATAAATGTAAAATCAAATTATAAGCAATAAGACAAATACACAGCAAAACAAAGGCGCAAATTAGTTGTTGTTTTTTCCATGTAGCCTATTTTTCAAGTCCAAAATACTACAAAAAAATGGCATCATTAAATATGAAATAAATAAAAAAAAAAAAAAAAAAATTGTGAGGACTGCATAAATTAAATATGCTACTAAGTTTTTCAGTTAAGAGCAGCAGGTATATTAGGTTGCTGTCACTTTAATACTGAACGCACAGATTTAATTTATTGATACACATCTGATTTTCTCCCAGCTGTTTATGCTCACTTTAGACATATCTGACTGTGTTCACCTGAATACACGCCAAATCAGGCATTTTGATACATAATGTGTAATATGTAAATATAGTGTATTGTTGTATTGTTCATGCTTCAGGGGTGTGCGCACACAGAGCCACCTGAAAGCTAGTGAATACAGAATGCAGTTCTCTAGCACAGTTTATTGTGCTTTTAATAACTTAACAAGCATGTTGTAACCTTCAATTTCTTATTCACCATCATTGTTTTTAGATTTAACATGTCAATAAATACAAAGCTCTGTCATGAAACTACATGACACAGACTGACAGGTTCCAAATATAAAGGCATTTCCACACCGAGTGCCAACAAGTGAAACAAATATCGGACACAATGACGCGCTGGAATAAAACAACAGATTCCTATGGATGCTTCCACATAGACTGCGAACATTTGCACACCGAAAATACAAATGTTTTTTTTTTTTTTAATCAACCAGTCTGACAAATCTTTTCAGTTTTGCAAAGTGAAAACAGGCTGTCCAATAAGATCTGAACATTTCATCACACGGCCAGAGAAACTGCTGTAGCAAAAAAAAGGCAATAGTGGTGGCACTGTTTCAAAAACCAGTGTAAACAAACACAAAAGAAGAGTATACAGAGAGAGAGAAAAGAATGTGTTCTTGTTATCATTGTATCTGAGAACAGATGGTTTTTCTCACATGTCCTTAATGTAATTTCTATTAATTCTTCACTGAATTATGTTAAATGGAGGAGATCACTGTTCGTTTTCTTCCACATGCATGAGTGTTACAGTCAGTGTTCACTTTCCAGATCTTCCGTATTAAAAAAAAAAACAAACTCATTATCGCATTCATTATCAGAGATGTATTGCCTTTGATGATGAACGCGATATTGCGTAGCTTGTAAATGAACTACGACTGTGTAGTAAATGTCGCTCCATCTGACAGCAGGTGATGGAGATTTACAACTAATAACAGAACGGGCATTACTGACGAAATGCGCATGATAATCGCATCCAATTATTTGCACAGTCCTACTGTAAAATATAAAGCAATGTCAATACTCACGTCAGTGTGCTGAATTTACAGTGTTTATCCCGCAGTAGAGCAGCGATCTGATTCACTTGTGTGTCTCCTAGTTCATGTCCATTCAGATTCAGGTCTCTCAGGAGTAATGGGTTTTCACCCACAATTCCAGTTATAAACTGACAGGCTTCATCTGCATCAGGACCCAAAAATCTGCAGAAGAGAAAATGATATAAGAAATCAGTAGACAGTTTGTTTATCTTGATATAACATTGTAATGACTGACTGGATGCAGTATTGGCTTTGTTTGTTAACCAGTTAGCCTATACAATTTAGATGTTTGAAAACTGCCAAACTGACCCCAAACCAGCCCAAATTTTGTCCACCCGCCCAAGCCAATTTTTTAATCGCACAATCAAATTCAAAACTGCCCAATCTGGCAACACTGACTATGAGACGAACAGAAAAAAAAACTTTATTGTTACCCACATTATATTAATAAAACACATCAGAATACAGCTGAAAAGATTATTGCTGATTCCATAGATGTTAGTGTGTATTTTACAAACTACAATTTATTTTTTTGCTTGAACTTATGTATATGTGTAACACTACGCCAGCAGAGGGAGCCCTCAACCATAGACTGTCTGTAACGCGCCCCCTCTGCTGCTTCTACAGTTACTTCCTGTTTGGCAGCCATATAAGGCAGGCCATGCCAAACAAACCCTGCAAAGTATTGTTTTGCCTGTGTGGACTTTGTTTCTTGTCATAGTTTTGCTTTGTTTTTGCCATTGTTTTGTTCTGTTTCATTGCCATAGTTTTGCCTAGTTTCATAGCCTTGTTTATTTTGCTTCCTTGGACTGCTCTCTTGGACTTTGCCCCTCTTCCTGTTTATTTTGGATTTTGCTTTTGTCTTGCCTACGTGTTACTGTTCGTTTGGAGATCGATCTTGCCTGTCTTGACCACGTTGTATTTATTAAAGCTTGCATCTGGATCTATCACGCTTCTCACGAGTCATCATTACAGAATACTTCGCCTCCCAGAGATCCAGCGGCTTTTGGAATACAGATCACCATGGACCCTGTATCACGCCTCTTCTGCCTACGTCAAGGTAACTGATGTATTGAAGATTATGTTGCAGAATTTTGTGGACTGTGTCATCTTGTGGGTTTCGATGAGTTGGCGCTCAAAGACATTTTTAGAGTGGGATTGAATGACCCAATTCGTTCTGGCATTCCTGGAGGTAAAATTCACTGGTCTTTGGAGCAGCATATCGATTACGCTTTATTGCTGGCAGGATCATCATTTACTGTGGGGGATGCGGATAAGGAGCCCTGCAACCCTACAGCACCCAGCACACCAGAACATTTTCACACCCCAACCTCTAATGCCAAGCCTGCCAAGCCAAAGTCTGCTAAAGCCATGTCTACCACGCCAGAGCCCTCTCGTGCCAAGTCTGCCAAGCCAAAACCTGCTCAGGTCATGTCCACCAAACCACAGCCTGCTCACGTCACGTCTTCTGCTCCAAGGTCTGCCCACGTCACGTCTTCTGCTCCAAGGCCTGCTCACATCACGTCTTCTGCTCCAGGGCCTGCTCATGCCATGGCTGCCGCTCCAGGGCCTGCTCACGCCATGCCTGCCGCTCCAGAGTCTGCACCTGTCATGGCCGCCCTTCCAGAATCTACACCTGTCATGGCCGCCCTTCCAGAGTCTGCACCTGTCATGGCTGCCATCCCCAAGCCAGTCCACAAGATGGCCGCCATCCCAGAGCCAGTCCACAAGATGGCCGCCATCCCCAAGTCTGTTCACAAGATGGCCGCCCCGTCTGAGTCCCCGGCCAAGATGGCTGCCACGCCCGAGCCTCATCAGTCCAATGCCATCTCATCCAAATCTCATCTCACTATGTCTGCCATACACAAAACAAATTAAGTGATGCCTGATCCTCCGGTGTCAAGTCAAGTCAGGGCTGCACGTTCAGTGCCAAGTCAAGTGACAACTGTGTTTCCTGAGCCACATCAAGTTACAGCTGTTCTCCATGAGTCAAGCCAAGATACAGCTGTTCTCCATGAGTCAAGCCAAGTCACAGCTGTTCTCCATGAGTCAAGCTAAGATACAGCTGTTCTCCATGAGTCAAGCCAAGACACAGCTGCTGTTTTCCATGAGTCAAGCCAAGTCACAGTTTTTCTCCATGAGTCAAGCCAAGACACAGCTGTTGTTCTCCATGAGTCAAGCCAAGTCACAGCTGTTCCCCATGAGTCAAGTCAAGTTACAGCTGTTGTTCCTGAGTCAAGCACAGTTACAGCTGTTGTTCCTGAGTCAAGCCAAGCCACAGTTGATCTTCATGAGCCAAGTCAAGTTACAGCAGATCTTCATGAGCCAAGTCAAGTTGCTGCTGTTGTCCCCGAGCCAAGCCAAGCCACAGTTGATCTTCATGAGCCAAGTCAAGTTACAGCAGATCTTCATGAGCCAAGTCAAGTTGCTGCTGTTGTCCCCGAGCCAAGTCAAGCCACAGCTGACCTTCACGAGCCAAGTCAAGTCACAGCAGACCTTCACGAGCCAAGTCAAGTCACAGCTGATCTTCCTGAGCCAAGTCAAGTCACAGCTGACCTTCATGAGCCAATTCAAGTCACAGCTGGTCTTCATGAGCCAGATCAGGACACAGCTGTTCTTCATGAGTCAAGTCAAGTCATGGCAGACCTCCCTGAGTCAAGTCAAGCCACGGCAGACCTTCCTGAATCAAGTCAAGAAACAGCTACACTCCTAACAGAGCCTCTTCACGACATGGCTGTTAGTACAGGGCCTTGCCAAGCCACGGCTGTCCTGCCAGAACCTCACCAGGTCCCGTCTGACCTTTCAAAGCCACGTCACGTCTCAGCTGATCCTCTAGAGTCTTGTCATGTCTCAGCTGATCCTCTAGAGCCTCGTCGTGTCTCAGCTGATCCTCTAAAGCCTCGTCATGTCTCAGCTGACCTACCAGAGCCTTGTCACTTCTAAGCTGAACCCCCAGAGCCTCGTCACGTATCAGCTGACCCCCCAGAGCTTGGCCACGTATCAGCTGACATCCCAAAGCCTCGCCAGGTCTCGTCTTAGTTCCTAAGCCACGCAGGGCCCACGCTCTCTAACCTCACAGTCTCCACACCCTCAAGCCCGGCCAGCATCCCACTATCTTCTGTGCTGCCGGTCGTGGCGATCACCATTTTAAGCGTGTGGGCTACACACTGTACTCCAGAGGCCTTGTCAGACTACAGGTCTGCTCCAGAGGCCTCACCTGACCACAGGTCTACTCCAGAGGCTTCATCTGACCATGAGTCTGCTCCTGAGGCCTTGCCTGACCGTGAGTCTGCTCCAGACGCCTCATCTGACCACAAGTCTGCTCCAGAAGCCTCGCCTGATCAAGAGTCTGCTGCTGAGGCCTCGTCTGTCCACGGGTCTGTGCCAGAGGCCTTTCCTGTCCACGAGTTTGCGCCAATACCTCCTGAGGTGTCAGCATACACTGTAGGCATTCATTTATGAACTCACTGTCCTGTCTGCTCATGAGTCTACTCCAGATATCTCATTTGACCATAAGTCTGCGCCAATGCCCCCGGAGGTGGCATCTCCGGCTGCAGAACCTCCTAAGGGGGCGGCTTCCTCCTATGAACTCTGCCCATCCTGTCACAGTCATGAAGGCTACCTCTGAACTCTCTCCCTGCCATGTCATATCGAGAGGCCTATCATGAACTATCTGCCTGTCATGTCATGACCAAGGAGGCCAATCATGGGTTCCCAGCTCTGTCTGCCCTGCCATGGCTCCCTGCGCTGCCTGCTTTGTCTGCCCTGCCATTGCTTCCTGCTCTGCCTGCTCTGTCTGTCCCGCCATGGCTCCCTGTTATGCCTGCTCTGCCTGCCTCGCCATGGCTCCCTATTATGCCTGCTCTGCCTGCCTTGCCATGGCTCCCTGTTCTTCCTGCTCTACCTGCCCCGCCATGGCTGCCTGCTCTTCCTGCTCCACCATGGCTCCTGGCTCCTCCGAATCAAGCATGGTGGACTTCAGCTCCATTGGTACACTGTCTGTTATTGCTCCACGGCCCAGGTCCTCCAAGGTTCCGCTGTCTGCTCCTGCTCCACGGTCCAGGCCCTCCAGTGTCCCACTGTCCGCCACAGCTCCACAATCCAGGTCCTCGAGAGTTCCACTGTCTGCCACTGATCCACAGTCCAGTTCCTCCAGTGCCTCACTGTCTGTCCCTGTTCCGCTATCCAGGCCCACCTCCTCTGCACGGACCTGGCCCTCCGTCCCACCCCCTGTGTTGCCTCTGTTCCCCCACCCCCTGGACTGTTGTTGTTTTGAGCGCCAGGAGTCGCTCCTAGAGGGGGGGGATTCTGTAACACCACGCCAGCAGAGGGAGCCCTCAACCATAGACTGTCTGTGACGTGCCCCCTCTGCTGCTTCTACAGCTACTTCCTGTTTGGCAGCCATATAAGGCAGGCCATGCCAAATAAACCCTGCGAAGTATTGTTTTGCCTGTGCGGACTCTACTAAGCATTTTCTCGGATTTCCTTGCCTTGTTTTTGTTATTTTCCACGGTTTTGTTCCTTGTCATAGTTTTGCTTGTTTTTGCCATTGTTTTGTTCTGTTTCATTGCCATAGTTTTGCCTAGTTTCATAGCCTTGTTTATTTTCCTTCCTTGGATTGCTCTCTTGGACTTTGACCCTCTGCCTGTTTATTTTGGATTTTGCTTTTGTCTTGCCCACGTGTTACTGTTCGTTTGGAGATCGACCCTACCTGTCTTGACCACACTGTATTCATTAAAGCTCGCATCTGGATCTATCACGCTTCTCACAAGTCATCGTTACAATATCTAAATGTCTGAAGCCTAAAATAAATATTACGTGGACATGCTGCACAGTTGTGATATATGTGCCAAGCAGAGGTTGCATTAAACGATAATTCTCCGTCATTGACAGAATTTTCTTTTTAATCAGTGACAGAAAAATCTGAAGGCTGTCCGTCACTTTGACAGATTACACTGTAATTTGTAGCTGTAATTCCCACTCCTGTCTAGTTGGTGCGCTCCAGTGTGGCAGCAGAGAAACGGATACAGAACTAAAATGAAACGGTCACAAATTTGTTTTGCCATGTGTTTAATTTTGCACAGGTAAGTACCCAGTTTAAGCTACAGCGATCTATCACGCCACATTAAAGAGCGCCAAAACTGTATTTATTGGTTGAATTTTCTAATGGAATGGACATAATTTGAAATTAGACTTTTCATATCAAAAGTAACAAAGGGCAAAGATTGCAGTTTATTAAATGGGAGGCACACTATGTACTGTACATTCAACAGCTGAAAACCGCATAGACCAAAACATCGACATATTTAACAATCTGTATTGTTTCATAAAAATGAGAATCTATTAAAATCAAGAAATAATTTAGTGTCCTTTGTTGTCCCTGCTTGTGTGGTTGAACATGAAAAGTGACGCACAGTCTCTGTTTTTTATTTATGTAAACAAAAATAAAAGCAATTAAATGTGTTTTTTAATTAATTAATTAATTAATTACATTTTTTTTCTTAATTGCTTAAACACATTTCTTGAAATTATGCCTCTTTTTTGTGAAACTCCAAACACAAATTCGTAACTTCTAACTCAATTCCCCAAACTTACTATATTCAGGTCAAAATGAAGTTCTCCACTCAAAACAACTCAATCTTGCTGAAAAAAACAAACAAACTTTGTTCTCAGACATGACACACAAACCCTCATAAACACACACACACACACTACAACAGTTTTACACACTGATGAGATCAGTTCAAAACAATACTACGAAAACTGGTAATTGATGTTGCTTGAAAAAAAACAAAACAAAAAAAAAAAACATGATGAACACAACAAATGTATGCATTTGCAAGTGTTTTAATCATTCATTTACTGTACTGTAGAGTACAGTACAAAACAGCAATAAATTGGCCCTGGACAGACAGCAGGGGTAAAATCCTCTTGCATGCCTGATCCAACCCTGGCACACATCAAATATATGAGACTGCTTGTTTTCTTGCCCTTGCCCTTGCCCTTCCTGTTTCTCTTCCACGTTGTTGACATCGTCATCCTCCTTCTTCTCCTCCTCTTCCTCTTTCACCTCCTACTCTTCCTCTTTGAAATTACAAATTACTGTATGCAGGATATTGATGAAAAAAGACCGGATAGGACTCACAGTTACACTTTTACTAGTGGTCTGACAAAAAAAAAAAAAAAAAAAAAAAATATATATATATATATATATATATATAAAAGACAAAAAAAAATCAAATAAAAATACATTACAAAGTCATTGTGAAGCAGAAAAGAAAAAGAAGTATGGGCAAAAGCGGAAATATAAAATATATAAAATATATATAAAATATAGAAAGCCCACTGTCAGAATTTGTAAATCTTGTTTTGTCCGCTGTCTAATATGCTTTCCAGTTGAAGGTTTATGAGATGTTGAGATGTACCTTTGAGCTATTTCAGAGAACCGCTTTATCATTGGTTGATCTGTAGACTCTACTTTAGTGAAAGTCAATATTCATTTGAACAATTCATGGCAAATTTACAAAAAGTCTAATAAAAATGTGTAGAATAGGCTTGACAGTTTATGACAACTATAGATCAAAAATTTATCATTTACTACAAAGACATATACGATGAGCTAATGACTTGACGTTTTGAGTGGTAAGACTATAGCAACATGACAATAGGAACTGATAATGTAGGAAACCACAGACAAATCAGTTGCATGAACGTACCAAAGCAAACACAACAAAACATTTTATGATGTGCACAAGTGACTAGATGATGTGGAGGTTGAACAAGGTGGTAATGGTGATCTACTCCTTTCGGTTCTCAGCCATTTCCATAGGGGATCGGCACAAAGGATTTGACACGTAAAACCACAAACTTGTCATGTAAAAGTTTACTTTTTGTTTGTCAGGATACAACAAAAATCAGAAATCAAACTTAAGAATTATTTACACTTCTTCAAGCTTCATATTAAACATAGTTTCAAAGAACGGTCAAAAGACTGTCTAACACCAAGCCCTTTCCTTCTTCTTCTTGTTCAACAGACGCTCACTTATACGTATTATGTATGGAACTGAAATCAACCAATGAAAAGTACGCAATACAAATATTAAAGAATATGCAAACTGTATATCAAATAACAATAACAGCCATTCTTACAGTTTTTCTCAATTGCTTAAACACATTTCTTGAAATTATGCCTCTTTTTTGCGAAACTCTAAACACAAATCCGTAACTTCTAACTCAATTCTCTGAACTTACTATATTCAGGTCAAAATGAAGCTCTCCACTCAAAACAACTCAATCTTGCTGGAAAAAACAAACTTTGCTCTCAGACATGATACACAAACCCTCAACAACACAGACACTACAACATAGTTTTACACACTGATGAGATCAATTCAAAACAATACTATGAAAACTGGTAATAACTGATAAACAAAAAAAATCACATGATAAACAACAAATGTATGTGTTTGCAAATGTTTTCATCCTTAATTTATTGTACTGTAGAGAACAGCACAAAACAAAACAACAAACAACAACAAAAATAATTATTCTGCCCCAGCATCCTGTCTTTGGTCTGGGACAGGCCAACGAACCTCCTCAACATCACAGACTAAATTGGCCCTGGACAGGCAGTGGGGGTAAAATCCTCTTGCATGCCTGATCCAACCCTGGCACGCATCAACTAAAACATATGAGACTACTTGTTCTTATGCCCTTGCCCCTCCTATTTCTCTTCCATGTTACAGTTTTTTTTCAGTTGCTAATATCCTTTTGTCCTATCTGTAGTCACATTTTCAAAACTCCAAACACAATAAGCACAACATCTGTCTGTTTTGACCATACCATTAACACAATATATTGTGTTTTCACACAATATGCAGTCAAATACCACGTTTCTAAAATGCATACATTTTCATACAAGCTTACCCAAAACCAAAATCATTGATCTTTTTAGTCTTATTTGCAAATGCTTAAACACAGCATGTCAGAAATTAAGATCTAACGTTCCAAACCTTAAATACAGTATAAAGCTTCTACTTCTGCAACACGAGCAGCTCAAAAGTATTGAAAAATATTTATAGATAAAATATTTTAACAACTAATAAGCATTTTTAAGTAACAGATCAATGAAATATTTAGAAATAGCTGATTTCATTCTCATTTGGAGGTGTTGAAGCTCTTTCCATTACATCAACATAAAAAGACCTCTTTTAATTGGTTTTGTGGATGCAGAACAACACAAAGATTCAAGGAGAGAAAAAATAATGTCTAGGAGAGGGAGAGAAATAGTTGTAGGAGGTAGAGGAGTAGTTGGATCAGAAAAGGGGAGAAGAAAAGGTAGGGGACAGGAGTAAGAATGTGTGCTGGACTGTGCATTTTTATGTTTGTTTTTTCCCCCTTACACATGTGGAACCTACGAAAGCTTATGCCTGCCATGGAATATAAAGGGTACAGGGTAATTGTGACATTTTTATCTCACAATTCTGATAAAGTCTGAATTGCAAGATGTAAACTTGAAATTCCAAGAATATACGTCTGAATTGTGAGATAAAAATGGTCATAATTATTTAATTTTCTTTTTTTTTTCTGTGACGGAAACAAGCTTGCATAGTAACCAAAGGCCATGTATGTTGATCACTGGCATCAGCTGGCTATATGTTTCTGTGGATAGAAACTAGTGGTAATGTTTTGACCGAACTCGTTTTTAATAGAGTTGGTAAATGTAGAAAAAGGTATTCAGCATTTTGAAATGTAGAGTTTGTATTTATTTAACAAAATATGGTTTTGGCCAGAAAACGAACAATTTGGCTAATTGTGTAATATAGGTGTGTTGATGTGTTAAGAGTTTAGAAAAAGTACTTCAAGTACTTCAAGTATTGGTAAATGCTTGTTAGCAATTGAAAAAAACTGTATTGTCGTCATCCTCCTCCTTCTCCTCCTCATCCCCTTTCACCTCCTACTCTTCCTCTTCGAAATGACACATTATTGTATGCGGGATATTGAATATTGAAAAAGACCGGATAGGATTCACAGTTACACTTTTACTAGTGGTCTGACAAAAAAATATCAAGATAAAAAATAAATAAATAAATAAAATGAAAATATATTACAAAATAATACATTAATAAGTCATTGTGAAATAGAAAATCGTAAATTAGTCTTGTGTTGTCCTCTGTCTATATATGCTTTCCAATCAAAGGTTTATTCAAAATTGTGTTCTAATTGAGCTCAAACTTTGCAGACTTGAGTGAACAATAGTGGTTGAGTGGTTATAGTGTTTTAGCAATCGAGAAAAACTGTAATACAAATAATATAATATTATAGAAAAATATTAGAAATTGCTTAATGTTCTTTATGGCTCTAACAAAAGTGTTTTGAGAATTTCACTTCTGATCTGAAATGCACCAAACTGTAAGTTGACTTTGGCCCTTTTATCTCCATCAAAGGTTCTGATTAATGTGTGATAAATGTTGACACCTAGTGTTTCCACTTGGGTAATTGTGTGCTATTTAAGCTCAAACTTTGCAGACTTTAGTGAACAATATTGAATGCTAGTGCTTTCTAAATGATCACATGGTGTAAGCACTGAGAAATGTAGGGATTTGTGTGTAGAGTTTTGCAGTAACGGTTCACCAAATCTGACTCACGTGTTAAAGCAGGGGAATTGCGTTTATAGTTCAGGGAAATGGGTGTGCTTTTTGAAAAATGGCATTATGGTTTTGACATTTTAGTTCAAAAGACTGGTTATAGTATTTTAGCAATCAAGAAAAACTGTAATATGATGGGTAATAATAGATTATGATGGAATTTTTGTGACCATGTCCATCAAAACGACGGACAAAGTTAAACCTCTGGTGCCAAGCACTGAGCACATTCATGTCTGGCTAAGTGCCAGCCAAAGCGTGGTCTGACTCAGGTCTCACTTGATGCACTGAACTTTGTAATCTTACCTCAGTGTCTTTAGTTGACAGTTTGGATCCTGTTGTAAATCATGGAGAAGCCTCACTCCTGATTGTCCAGGATCATTTCCTGTGAGATCCAGCTCTATCAGGTGTGAAGTGCTTGATCTCAGGGCTGAAGCCAGAGCTTTATAACCTTCTTCAGTGACACTGCAGTATGAAAGACTAGAACAGGGGTTTAAATGGAACATTTATGTTATTAATTAATTATTCTAGAAATTCCAGAAATTGTAATTGTATGTCAGATTACTTATTTCAAGCATTGAGTAAAGATGCATTACTTTTGCATTACTGTTACTGAAATGCATTACTTTTGTGCATGATTTATAAACCTGTTTCCTCATGGGGACCTCACAAATGTCCCCACAAGGTCAAAATTTACTGGTATTACTATCAATGTGGGGACATTTGGTCCCCATAACATGATAAATACCAGGCACACACACACGATTACTTACTTTTTGATGAGTAAATATTTAAACAAACAAGAGGCCTAGAGTTACACAGCAACTCACCAGAGTTTCTCTAGTTTACGGTTCTCTTTCAGTCCATCAGAGAGCAGCTTCACTCCTGAGTCTTCCAGATTATTATTGCTCAGGTCAAGATCTTTCAAACTGCTAGAGTCTAATTTAAAAACTGAAGCAAGAGCTGAACAGCTTTCACCTGTTAGATCACATCGACTAAGCCTGAAAAACAATTATTGAACAATATCAAAAAAGGAAGATTCTATTAATTTTAGGAAAAAGATTAACTCAAAAATTTCAAGTTTTCAAGTAATGCAGCTATGTTTTTATTTTAGCCACTTAAAATTAGTGTCTGTGAGATAATAAAAAAATGTAATGCTACAAATTAAATTTCAAGTGTCAATTAACAAAATTCTTTAATTAAATCAAATCTCACAGTTTTGACAGAAGGGAAAAGAAAGAGGAAACACAATATCTAGTTAAACTATATTATTGTGATTGTTATTTTGTTCAGTGTAGCTGATGGTGAAATGTACTCACTTGAGTATCTTCAGCTCACACACAGGATTCTTCAGTCCCTCACAGATCTCTTTGACTCCTGAGTCCAGTAGACGGCTATTGTTCAGGTCCATCTCTTTCAGGATGGTTTTGGAGGAGAGAACAGTAGCTAGAACTGAACAGCTTTTCTCTGTCCACTTACAATTATTCAACCTAAATACGAAAACAGCATTATTTATTATTCAACACACATCAGATCATTAGGTCTTTAATTATGCTAAGAGATGACTGACAGTCCTTTATAATGAATAAACAGAAGTTATAATGTATAAATCATGTTCACTCACTTCATTTTCTCCAGTTTGCTATGAGAGTCCATCAAAAGAGCAGATAGTTTCTCCCCATCCAGATCTCCTAATTTATCTTCACTCAGGTCCAGTTCTGTCAGAAGTAATGGACTTATTTTCAGAACTTCAGTGAGATACTTGCACGCTTCCTGTGCAGCAGGACTTTTCAAAAACCTGCAGGGTGTAGAAGAGAATTAAAAATTAGGTTTTTGGACAAGACACATTATGTTTCCGCTCCTCAAGAGTTTTGGGAATGGTTGTTGTTGAAGGCTTAGTCAGAGAGTGTTTGGAAAAAGAAATTCAGATACTTTTAGAAACCATGAAAACTGTGCACAGGACAGGTTGTATTAGTCATTAGTGGACCATATAGACAAGATGCTAATTGTTCTCCACATGTAGCCGCTAGATGGCACTAATTGCTTTTGCAGTGCTGTCAGAAGAAATCCATGCACAAAATAAATGAATTAAAAAAATAGTATTTTGTAGACTGTTCAGTAACTGTTTAGTGTCAATTTGTTATTCACATGGGACATATTTCTCAGAAAATTACAGTAGAATCACAAATCTGTTCTGTTAATTCAATGTAATATAATGCTCCTAATCTTGCATACTGTATGTGCTCTGATGTGATTAAAAAATAATGAAAAGAAGACATGACTTCTCAGTGTCACGGATCTGGTTGGTGCTCCGCGTACCGCCCACCACTAGAGGTGTTTCCTTGTATTTCCCGTGTTTGACTTTCAGCCTGGACCCTTCGTTACGTTGCCTGCCGCCCGCCTTTTGAACTCTCGCTCGTTCTGGACTACTCTCTCTCGGATCGCCCCTCTCGGACACCGTTCGCCCCTGATTGGACTTACGCCTGTTTTATGAACTTCTACCGTGCTTCGCCTACGTTGTACCTGTCTGCTAAGTCACTTAACCCTGCCTGTTCAACCATGTATCTGTCTCGTCCCTTGAATTAAAGCTCGCTTATGGATCCGCTCGTCTCTCGTCACTCTCTCTTTGTTACACTCAGCTGATTATTAATGCAGCACTGCAGCATGGTTGCAGAAAGTGAATTTTTTAAGTACAACTTAAAAAAAAAAACATGTTAAGATTTCTCCACCTAATGGTTTTCAATTTATAGTGCCCATCCTGTAGTAAATCATTGAGCTCCTTCACTCCTGATTGTCCAGGATCATTTCCTCTGAGATCCAGCTCTATCAGGTGTGAAGGGTTTGATCTCAGAGCTGAAGCCAGAGCTTTATAACCTTCTTCAGTGATACTGCAGTTTGATTTAGATTTAACACAAAAGTTAAATCTAAATCGCGAAGTTATGATAAGGGGGGCGCTGCAAGGCTAGTGTACAGTCAGCCGATTTTTATATAGATTTGAAAGAGATAAACGGACGAAAATATCTGCCGCGCCGCCCGGCAGTATTCAGCGCGCACTGCTCAATGTGTGATGCTCCGTTCAATATTCCGCTCTATGAATGTGCGCTCCGTTGAGTTGCTCACGGCCCATATGAATGCTCCATTCGTGTACTGCTTATGCTCAGCGGAAAAGCAAAGTCCGTTCAAATAACGCGCCGACAGAAAATGTCTATGTATACTTGTTCCTGTTTGCAATAGCGTCACAAACTGTGCTGTAACACGCTGTAGTACTGCTGTACTGGACAACGCTGGTAAAATGATGCTACCCTCTCGTGACCGTATGCTCTGCTCACATGCTCTGATAATATTAGCTTTGTAGGACTATACATTATTTTGATAATTAGTCCAAAAAAATATATGTGATTCTGTACTGAATAAAAATAATATATTAAGATTTAATATTCAAATTAAATTTTCATATTATATTTTCTGTCCAATTTTATTGTTGCTTTCAATAAACGTGTTTTTTTTTGATTGGCTTGTGATTATTTTTTATTCAGTATCATTAAAATTATTGAGTTAAATTAAAAAGTCTTACAAAATGACTATAATATTTAATAAAATAATAAACCATTATTACAAAGCAGTTTCAGTTTCGACCAAGAATTTTCATTTTAGTACATCCCTAGATTTTTATGTAAAAAGAAACGTTTTCAGGGTGATACAAGACCCCACTGTGAAATTATCTTGCTTATTATACAGCTACTTGGCACATATGTAAATAATTTAACACAAAATATGAATTTCATCATATTTTATTAACTCAAGACGACTCGCAGTACCCGCTGCAGCTGTCTGTTATCAGTTGTAATTGTTTTTGTCGTAAAATAACAGACCACTAGATGGTGCAATTGATATCAGAAATGAGAATTGCCATTAGCCGAGTAAAATTATGAATGAATGACGCATAGTAGTTCTGATCTAAGCATGGACAAGTTTTTGAAAAGACAACAGGTGTCAGGTAAACGTAAAGTAGATGATGAATCTACTTCAAAGATCGCAACTACAACAAAGAGATAAAAATATGACAAAATTGGGAAAATTTAAAAGAAAATTGTTTAAAAAACAATGAATGCTGTTACATAGTAAAAAAAAAAAAGTACATAGTAAAGCTGCATGCTTATGTTTCTACTCTAAAAGTGACTAGTTCCTTGGTTAGTTTTTTTCATAAAATTTCACACACTGAATTATAATAATTGTAATAATTATTACGTTTCAAATAATTCCTTCTGAAATTGTGTTTATGTGTAAATGAAGGGGGTGGGGGGCTTGAATTTTTTTTATTCTGCAAAAGGGGGGCCCGGCAGAAGAAGTTTGGGAACCACTGGTATAACGTATTATATTACATAAGCATTTCTTTCCCTTTCTTTGTCATACTACAGTAATTTTGTTGGGATCCTGGAGATGCCCTGACATTTGTCAGTTACTTTTACCATCATGCTGACAATAGTTTCATTACATTACATTTAGTACAAATTGTGCTATAGTAATAACATGTATCTGAAACATTTAAACTTTGCTAGTAAAAGAAACCTTTTTTTAAGGACAGTAATATTAATATATAGTATTATTAATATGTAGTATTATTCCACAAAACGTTTGAGTACTGAATTATGTAGTCCAGAGGTTATGTAGGCCATGTTTTTGCTGCAACATGTTGTGAAAGCCATTCTGTTCCAGAAATAAGGTCACAGAAACCACCCTTTTGTTTTCTGTATTTTACATAAGCACAACATTTTGTTGTTTGTTGAGTGGCACAATTAAAAATAGACCTTTTTTACAGTTTTAAATTATGTCTTCTGTTTATCTGCATGACTATATTTGACAAGGTATTGCAAGTGCTGTTGTAAGGGGAAAAAAAAGAAAAGAAAACAAATGATTGTGCCAGGACCTTAGTCGTCTCCAGAGCATTAACTTTAAACAAAAAAGAGAATGTTATTATTATAGAGAATGTTAAAATCAAACAATGGTTCACTGGATTCACCTGAGTTTCTCCAGTGTGCAGTTTGTACTCTCTAATCCACTTAGGAGTTTCTTCACTCCTGAATCCTGCAGATTATTGTTGCTCATGTCAAGCTCTTTCAGACTGAGGTTTGATCTCAGGACTGTAGCAAGAGCTGAACAGCTTTCCTCTGTTAGGCCACACTTAAGCAGACTAAAATGTTAAAGATGAGAGGAATTTACAAACACAAATTACTTAATTGATTATATCTAGTTATTACTTAGAATTATTGTGTTTGAGACAGCTGGGTTTTTTTAAGACACTTCAAATGTGCAATAATAAATGAAAAGAATACTCACATCAGTGTGCTGAGTTTACAGTGTTTATCCTGCAGTAGAGCAGCCATGTGATTCACTCGTGTGTCTCCTAGTTCACGTTCACTCAGATTCAGCTCTCTCAGGAGTAACGGGTTTTTACCCACAATTCCAGTCACATACTGACAGGCTTCATCTGCAGCAGGACCCAAAAACCTGGAGACATGATTAGTCAAATGGGGACATAAAGTATCCACACCTGTGCTAAACACATGTATCCTTAAATATGCTCATTGTAAGAGTGCCATTATCTAGTGTATGTATTAACTTATCAGGTAATATCAGTGATATGACCCATTTCAGATGTGGCCAAAATTACAAAAGCAGTGCGGCCTACTAAATCTATGCCCTTGGGAGAAGTAAACATTACATTACCTACCATATAATGTTTTTTTTTTCACAAGCTTGTGAAAAGGCCTACAGTCATTTCAAAACTTTAATGAATGTTATATTGTTTAATCCTTCAGTTAAAATGTTTTTAAGATGAGTGAATGCTAATTTTTTTAACACTCACCTCAGTGTCTTCAGTTGGCAGTTTGGATCCTTTTGGGCATCAGTGAGCTGCTTCACTCCTGATTGTCCAGGATCATTTCCTGTGAGATCCAGCTCTATCAGGTGTGAAGGGTTTGATCTCAGAGCTGAAGCCAGAGCTTCATAACCTTCTTCACTGATCCAGCAGTCTGAAAGTCTATATGAATTAAGTAAATATATGAGTTACAATTAACAGTGTTCAAATTATTTGACTACTGCACAAATCAGAAAATATGAATCAGAAAATATGAACAAATTTGCCAATTTTTCAAAATTAAAGCAAACTTTAATAATCTAGCTTTTTTACTACAATTCTCTGTGACATTTGAATTTATGCTGCTTTTTGTGTTCAACTACAATTTTCAAGACAATTTAAAGTGGCATTATTCAGTTCCTCATTATAATTCACAGACATTTTAACTTAAAACACTCATTGTTTCTAAAGTCACCAGACAGACAAAAACAGTGTTTTTGTTCATTTGTGTTTTGAGTTGGTTCTACATGTCACTAATTGTAGAAAAAAGTGTGAATCTGATAAGTTTGCTTTTTTTTTTTTTTTTTTTTACAAATCGACTATTATTTAACTTTTTGAGGGTTTTACAGTTTCTAAGTCACCAAATGTGTTACTTTTAGTTCATGTTTACATAGTTTAATTTAGTTTTCATTTTACTTTCATTTTAAAGACAAACCTGTTTTCAAACCATTTTTTTCAATTCTGAAGGTGAGCAGACAAACAAATATAATATTTAATTTTTGTTTAATGTAAATGTAGAATATCTGCATCATCAGTTCCATAATATTCCTGTCATGCAGGCTGTGGCATTTAAATGATGCTTAATTAGTATGAAGGGGCCCAAAGTGTGCCAAGAAAATATTTCCCACACCTCTGCATCACCACCTCCAGCCTGAACCATTGATACAAGGCTGGATTGTTCCATGCTTTCATGTTGTTTATGCCAAATCCGAATGTTGCAACAGAAATTTGGACTCATCACACTTCCTTTTAGGTGTTTGTTTTGAAGAAATGTATACGATATTACTGTTCTAGAAGTGTTATGTTTAATTGTCTTATTTTTGTCTTATTATTGTTTTAATTAATGGAATGCTGCTTTGCAATCAATCCATTTGGAAACTGAAATTATGCAGCTTTTTTGGAAAACACCAGTTAACACATCTATTAGTCTTTGGAGCAGCTGCCTGATCGTCAAAATTGGCGAGATGACAGAATCAGTACAATTGGCCAAAATACAAATGGTGAAATTCATTCTTTTGTAAACAAATAAGCATGTAATTACAGATAATGTAATTACCACTGTATATAGTAAATACAGCTTATTAATTCTGATGCTATACATACACATTCAGATTGATTTACGGGTTTCAGACATTTCAGTGTGTACAAGAAAATACTTGAAAACCCTACTTGAAAACTCTAAAACAAATTTAACCAGATAAATGTGGATGTGCGTAAAATATGAATAAAATGCAAAGTTCATATTAAATTGGAAGTTTTCTTACAGTTACAACATAAGAGTAACAAGTCTATTTGCAATTTAAAACATTAAAACATTACTGGAATTTGAATTTGACTGATTTTACAACCCTACTTTTGATTTAATAAATACAAAAAGAAAAATAAAACAAATTGGCTAATTGACATTCCATGGTATAGTATTTAAATGAATTATGCAACATGGTTTATACTAGTAAATTTACTGCTATTTGTGCCATTTGTCATACCCCAAAAAAGCATATCTTAACCCAATTTGTGCTTAACATGTTTACGATAGATGTTGTAGAAAAAGGAACAAAGTAAACAAAGAGAATGTGGTAAAAGGGAGAGAATTTTCTGCTCTCGTGTTTATTTGGAATGCCAGAAGACAATGTTACTGAACATTGTTTGCCAAGCTCTGCTTTTTCCCAACCTTAGTAATTTGTGCTGCTTGTGGTAGACTGCATTGGTCATTAAGGAAATGCACTAGTTGTGTCTGCGTTCTTTAATTTTGCACACTGTCAGTAAAATCACACTCAGAACCTTCCACTCTCATCAGTAATTTTATGGGATTGTGCTCTCATGTTAATTTGCCTTGTTTAGTAAATCTGGCCCATATTCACCACCATTTTCATGACAGATCTTCTAATCAAATATACATTTTTATATACTCAGAAGCAGAAATGTAGATAAATACTCACTTCAGTTTCTTCAAATTGCATTGTGGATTTTTCAACAGAGAACAAATCTTTATTATTCCAGAGTTTTCTAGTTTATTTCCACTCAGATCCAGCTCTATCAGGTTTAAAGGGTTTGAATTAAATGCTGAAGTCAGGGCAGAACAACCTGCTTCTGTAATACTGTTATTACTCAGCCTGGAGAGAAAGAAAACAAAGACAGAAAACATTTATAATGTGTTCCTTTATATTTATTTTATT
Organism: Labeo calbasu; assembly: GCA_019740295.1. Lineage (NCBI taxonomy): Eukaryota > Metazoa > Chordata > Actinopteri > Cypriniformes > Cyprinidae > Labeo > Labeo calbasu. The sequence goes on from JAHKKF010533391.1 coordinate 24,406, forward strand.
ATTGACTGTTCATATGTCTTTAATAAGGTTAAAGAACATTTTACTTAGATTAGTTAGGCTAGTTTTGATCTTTGCTATCATATCAAAAATCTATCTATTTATATTTTGAAATAAAAATATCTAAAAATACTCACATCAGTTTGTTAAGTTTACAGTGTTTATCCTGCAGTAGAGCAGCGATCTGATTCACTCCTTTGTCTCCTAGTTCACGTTTACTCAGATTCAGTTCTCTTAGAAGTAACGGGTTTTTACCCACAATTCCAGTCACATACTCACAGGCTTCATCTGCAGTAGGACCCAAAAACCTGCAGAAGGGAAGATAAAGAAGGATTCAGTTCTGCTTTTATGGTCTCATAAATATATACAGGCAAATTGTTAATAGAAAGATTGCATATACAGGTGCTGGTCATATAATTAGAATATCTTCAAAAAGTTGATTTATTTCACTAATTCCATTCAAGAAGTGAAACTTGTATAATGTATACATTCATTCCACACAGACTGACATATTTCAGGTGTTTATTTCTTTTAATTTTGATGATTATAACTGACAACTAATGAAATCCCCAAATTCAGTATCTTAGAAAATTAGAATATTACTTAAGACTAATACAAAGAAAGGATTTTTAGAAATCTTGGCCGACTGAAAAGTATGAACATGAAACGTATGAGCATGTACAGCACTCAATACTTAGTTGGAGCTCCTTTTGCCTGAATTACTGCAGCAATGCGGCGTGGCATGGAGTCGATCAGTCTGCGGCACTGCTCAGGTGTTATGAGAGCCCAGGTTGCTCTGATAGTGGCCTTCAGCTCTTCTGCATTGTTCGGTCTGGTATATCGCATCTTCCTCTTCACAATACCCCATAGATTTTCTATGGGGTTAAGGTCAGGCGAGTTTGCTGGCCAATTAAGAACAGGGATACC
>JAHKKF010533393.1:7056-59424 GCA_019740295.1 Labeo calbasu
CAACGATTTATTCTTTGAAACTTTAATATTAATTTATGCAATTACAACGCCTTGATTTTAGTAAGGTTAGTACACAGTCATAGCCACAAATGCAATGGCGCTAATAATTGGCATAATTTCTTTCGGTGTTTCGATTTTCGGTTTTCGGTCTTGGTTTCCTCTTTTTTGGTTTTCGGTTTCGGCCAAGAATTTTCATTTCGGTGCATCCCTACTTGTGAGGTTACATCTTACAATTCCGTCTTTTCTTCTCAGAATTTATAGCATATATCTTGCAATTCGGAGAAAAGAAAAAGAATTGAAATGTAATATCAGAATTGCAAGAAAAATAGTAAGAATTGTGAGATTAAAAAGCCGCAATTATCTTTCTTATTCCATGGCGGAAACAAGCTTCCATTGAAAACAAAAACTCAAATCAAATCAGTTCAAACTGTCCACTAAAGCAAGCACCTCCATCCTTGTAATAAACCACCAGAATGCATGTGTGCCACAATGATTGTCCAAAAACAGATTTTCTGTTCCCCAAAATTATCCATATTACACTTTCATGGCTGGAAGAAAATAATCATAATTATAGTAATTTTTTATCCAGTAATTCATCCACCATCAGCAGGTGTGGCAAAGCATTCATTTTTGGAAGCTACACAATTCTGGAGTGGGTCTTTGGCTGTCTTGTTTCACACATCTGAGCATCTGTTAGATTTCAGCACCTCAACATCAAGCATACAGCCAAGATTAACACAGTGCCAAATCTTATGGCTTATAAATACGCAACTCAGGCCAAACAAATCATGACGCTTAACGGCTGCATGTCTAAGTGTTTGGTTTGGGATATTGGTTTTTTGATAAATATGTTAATGCATCGTGGCATCAGTGCACTTGGCGGTGAGGACAAGCTCCCATTCATCTTGTGATCAGAGCACTGTGAATTTCCTTTACTTGCTTCTTTGATCCTGACCATCTGTAACTTTTATCCTTGTGAAAAAACCTTGTCCAGAAAACTGAAACAGAATGAATAAATGCAAGCACTTCGTAATATATTTACACAAATTCATCTACTACATGTTCAAAGCGGAGTCTTTTTCCATGCAGAAATCTTGCAGGGCTACGTGAAAATATCTGGTTCTGAGTAGCTAAACAAATATATGCTGTATCTTCATACTTTATGAATTCAAATCCAGGCCTTCACAAGAGAACTGAGTCATTTTAATTGGTCTGTTCTCTCTGCTTGTCATCATCATGTCGTGGGAAAACATCAAATGTAAGAGTTCACAACTATTCAAATGGTGGAAGCATTGTTAATAACTGCAATCACACAAAAGGTCAGAATCGTTGCATCAGTCTTTCTAAGACTGTTGTTCTGACGCATCAGTCTGGAGCATCCTGAAGTTTTATTTCAAAATTAGATGCAAAAACTTGCCAATTTGGAGACGAATGCAAGCTTGATTCTTATACTGTCAATCAATATGAAGACCTGATATTAAAAAAAAAAAACATATTTCCTGCAAATTCATTTTTACCTTCCAAGGAGGTTCATGCAAACGAGGATATTATGCTATTGTTGTTTGCTATGAAAAAAGCACCTGCTGAAGAAACACAAGATATGTTATTTGTTAGGTTTGAAATAGCATACTGCCATTTCACTCATGCTAGTTATTACTGCATACATCTGGGAAATGTTACAATACATGTATAATGTTACAAAAGCGTTCTATTTCAAATAAAGCTGTTCTTTTGAACTTTCTATTGATTAAAGAATCTTGGAAAAAAAGCATCATGGTTTCTACAAAAATATTAATTGTTTTCTACACTGATAATATTAAGAAATGTTACTTGAGCAGAAAATCAGTATATTAGAACATTTTAATATATATTACAATTTAAATATTTTAAATTGTAATAATATTTGACAATATCACTATTTATACTGTATGTAGCTTTGGTGAGCATAACAGGATTTTCAAAAACATAACAAATGTGATATTTGTTATACTACTGTACTATTTATACTGCATTCATACTGTGTGCATTATGCATCTTTTTATATGCAAAATATGCATTACTGCAAAATACACAATACAGTATGCTTGCTATGACTTTCCATTTCATGTGTGATGAATGAATTGCAAGTAAAATTATCTATGATTTTCAATATCTTGCTTAACTCATTATTTGATTTAAAGAAGTGATTTTCTTTAACTGCTTACTTTACAGAAATTCTGATTAAATTTCAGAATTACTAAACAATATAGAAAACTGTACAACGAGAGCCATTTCTCATACTTTTGTAAATTACTGGCAGTATGCCGTGTACATGCTAACTGCTCAGTATACAGAAATCAGTATGTTTTTATTCCATTCTCAATACTGCAGCGATTTGGATCTTTTCTCATCTGAAAATGTATGAGAAGAAAGACTGACATCCGCAAGCGTGTTTCCGTGAGAAACCTCCAAGACTTTTTCCAGGTTGTCTTGAATTAATTTGTGTCATGCTCATGCATAATGTTTGCATCTATGAAATTTCAAAGCAAAATAGTTTATTACGAATGCACTCTACAAAGAAAGCCAAAAAATATAGTTTTAGCATTAATCATGAGCTAGCATATGCTGCTACTCCACCATCATACGACACTCCCTGACATGACTGCTATTAAAATAGGCCATGTGTTGAATCACAAGAAAACACAAACAGCATAATAGATAGCAACAGCTTTCAGATCTTGTGCAGTCCGTAACACCATCCCTCTAGATTTGGACCACCTCTTTAGCAAGTCAGACTGGGACAACAGCTGTCCAACCAGCTAAAACCAGATATACATCAGCTTAACCAAGCTGGGAGACCAGCATGACCATCTTAAACCAGCTGAAACCAGCATAAGCTGGTTTAGCACTAAAAAGAGATGTCACAACTTCAGAAAACACACTTTCGGTAACCTGCTTATTGTGTTGGGGACTAACTAGAAGTTGTTACTCTACAGACACACTAACATATGTTAGAAATGTTAATGTTAGCTTGGCTTAATGTTAATGTTCACTGGGGAGATTACATTTCCAAACATTCATTTTGCCATTAACTGTAATAATCCAGTAAGATTTTTAGTCCAACAACAGTCACAGAGATCTGATCTCGTTATCCAGTCTGTCTGGAATGACATGAAGAAACAAAACAAACTGAGACAGACTAAATAAAGAAGAACTGCGCCAACATCTCCAAAAAAAAAAAAAAAAAGAAGTGTAGGTTTAAGGCTATTTTTGATCAACAGGTAAGTATATTGAAACAACTTTTAAAGACAAGTAATTTCCTGACAGTTAAAAGTGTTTTATAGCCTACTGAATCATAATCAGACTTAATGCTGTCAACAATGAAACCACTTGGGAGAGAACTGCCAGGTGATTTATTTCTTAACATAAAAAAATGACAATGGTACAAGAGGAATACCAAATTATTGTTTTAAGTGTGAAAATATAGCACACGTAGCACCCACATTCAAAAACAATGGACTTGTAACAAGAACCAGAGAAGTACCATGCAACTGTGACAAAAGAGTGACACTTTATCTCACAGAGTACGACCCAGCCTGCAGAAGTGACATGCATGGTTGTTGTCACCAACAGAATTACCTACTGTAGCCAAAGCACACTCTTTTAAACTCATTTAAACTCTTCCAAAGCCCATATTTACAAAATATAGACTTCTGGAAATCCATACTTTGGTCTCAAAAGACCAAGTCAATCATTTCGGATCCAAAATTATCCAAAATGTTCTGGTGTTGCTAGAGGAGGAGTACATTGAGAAGTGCCTGGTTGTCCTCCAGGAGTTAAACAGGACAGATGTGAAAATTTGTCATGAACTTTTACACTCAGTGCCAAGAGGGGACAGAGCAGTGTACTTAAAGTTCTGGAGGACATACTTGTAATAATACTAAGGACTTACTATAATACTAGAATATTATATATTTGCTTAATTAAATCTAGGGTGTACTCGTTTCTGCAATCCTTCATTTAAACAAAATTAGCTAATTTACTTACTTTACAGAAAATATTGGCATATATTTTGTTGTTTTTAATGTACATGTTTAATACATTTAAATTTTGCCATTTTTCTATGAATTATATTAGTGATCATTAAGAAAATACATCTTTTATATTTATCCAGAGGGGGCATACTCATTTATGCTGTGCACTGTATATATATATACATATACATATATATATATATATATATATATTTTTTTTTTTTTTTTAAATAAAAAAATTATAATGGATGATTTGATTGAAATTATTTTAAATGAGATGTATGCAGCTGACATTGTGACTTCTCACTCACGCTGCTATTACTTTATTGTGAGAATTATTAATCGTTGTAAGCAGTTATTGTGAGAATTGTTCAATAACTCTATCACCACCAAACCACATACGAGCAATGCAGGCTCTTTTGCGTCATCTCAGAGTGATCAGTTTATGTGATAGACAGGTGAGAAACTGTTGATAAAGACATAGGAAGTGGCTATCGATTGATCAGAACATCCTTTAATAATTGTTATTCTTTTAGTTCCGTTTGTTGAAGGTACACAAGCTATTACTGGGGCGGTACATTTTCCACCCCATTTAGAGTTTTATTACTCTGATAATTACACACTTCCCCTTCAAACTACTGCATTCCTAGAAGTTCCATTTTGATTATAGATACATACAACATGTGAAAGTTCATTTTCATTTTGAGTCTTAGGTTCCTATAAGTTATTTCACAACCACATTTAGTTTGAACGCAGATGATGCTTTAAAAGTAATCATGAAAGAGATGGCCTGCTTCTCTTCCTCTCTCACCAATTAGTTACATAGACATATATTTGCTGTAGAGAGGAAAAAAGCTTCCAGAAAATTACTCCTCCTCTCGCTTTCTGTACAATGTATAGAGAGAGAGAGAGAGAGAGAGAGAGAGAGAGAGATAGAGAGAGAGAGAGAGATCAGGCCTAAAAGCCTGTATACAGCACAGGTTTGATTGCTCATAAGAACCAGCCTGGTCGTTTCAGCACAATGTTCCCTCATCAGAGTACCGCTCTCTTCATCAGTGATTCATGCTCCTGATGTAACAGCATGTGGAGCCGCTCTGCACGGGCACAATATAGTGTGCACTTACAGTCGGCCTATGAAAATCCTGAAGAGAATGTAGTCAACAGCTTCAGAAAAACTAAATCTTAGTCTGTCTGTCTATCTAATCACACTGCGAGAAATCCAAATATAGATTGGTTGTGTAATCCATGTGACATATATTTCCTAAATATGTCAAGTTTAATAAATTTATGGTTCATTAATGCCCCCTTCAGGACAAAAGGATGTAATAATTCTCCTCATCAGCTTTCATTGAACGGTATATTATTACATTATACAGTGGAGATCAAAATTAGAGAACACTTATAATTTCCTAAATTTCAAGGTCACTGCTTAGTCCTATTTGACGTTATCTTAACAGGAATAGAAGGCAAGTTTTTAAGCATATTTCATGAATTAATTGTATTCTGAAGCACAGTATAAAAAAACCCTTAAATTAGATATTTGAAAAAGATCTCAGATTAAAATTAGAGAACACTTCACATAAGAGTTATTGGTGTTAATCCGGCACCTGGTGCTAATTTCCTTAATTATTTGACAAACCCTATTTAAATGGCTGCATTGCTCCAGTTTTCACTGCTGTAAAGTGACTGAAACCCTGCAACAGGTGATTGTCCAGATAAAGGCCGAAGAGATGACCCTTTTAGCCATTGCAAGAGAAGCTGGTTATTCCAAATCTGTGATTTCTCGAATATTGCAGGTTTACAATGACACTAATTCATTCAAGTCCCCCGAAAAGGTTGTCCACGTAAGACAAATGCGTGAGAAGACAGGATAACGCGAAGACTCTCAATGGGGAATTGGTTCAACACTGCAGCTGGAATTGCTGAACAGGGTACAGATCTGTCTGACTGAAAGTGGGACTGAAAGCGCACTCTGTAGTGAGCAAGCAGAAAGAATCAAAAGGCTAAGCTCAAATATGCTGAGAAGCATGTTGTGTGGAGAGAGAAGAATTGGTTCAATGTTCACTTTAGTGATGAGAACAAGTTTAATTTATTTAGGTCTGATGGGAAACATTTAGTTCGGCATCAAACTAAGGAAAGACTGAAGCCCAAGTGCATAAAGAAGTCAGTGAAAGGTGGAGGAGGAAGTGTCTTTGTTTGCAGGATGTTTTCTGCAGCAGGAGTTGGGCCTCTTATACAGATACATGGCAGGATGAATGCAAATGTTTATCATCTCCTTCAGCAACATGCGGTACCTTCCCTGTGAGCAATTCCCAATCAGCCTGCATTTTTAATGCCTCCATCATACTGCAAATTGGGCAAAGCAGTTCTTTGAAGCTTTGAACATTGCAATAATGAAATGGCCAGGCCAGAGTCCTAAACTAAACCTGACTGAAAATCTCTGTAAAATCCTTGGAGTCAAAGTTATCACTAAGAAACCCACTACAGTCAACTCAAATAAGTTTAGTCGACTTAAAATTGTAAGTGTTGGCAACTTAGACATTTGAGTTGACTAAACAACAAATTAGGTTCATTAAACTTAAAAGCTGGGCTTGTTACCCAGCTGCCTTAAATTTTTAAGTTGAATGAACTCAAATATCTAAGTTGTCAGTTAGTACAACTTAATATTTCAAGTTGACTAATCTTTTTTGAGTTGATTGAATTTAAAATTTTAAGGCAGCTGGGTAACACATTATTTTATGTTGACTCAGAGAGTGGAAGAAGAGTGAACCAAGATCACACCAGCGCATGAAGATGAAGATGAAAAATATTTCAAGTGTTTATAGATTGTTCTCGAATTTGGATCTCCACTGTATATAAAGACACAGACAGAAATACTGGATGAATAATTCCTGTAAATTCGTAACCAACAACAACCACTTTAAAAAAAAAAAACCCTCAATGCTTCTACATCTTCAGCAGAGACAGATATAGAGCACAGATGGCAACCTTTTCCTCTAAACCTGTCTTGAATACAATGTCAAAACAATATCATTTCATTTGCTATTTTTGCATAAGTGTGCCTCTTTCATTGACGTGTGTTCTTCAAATAACGCACATGCCTACTGCACTACAAACGCACGGGAGGATAACAAGCACAGCTGCAGCACAAGTCCTGCAGGTTCATCAGGAAACCAGATGAGAGAGTTTGAATGAAGAGCCCTCATAGTAGTTTAAAAGACTTTCCTCATTGTCACTTCAATGCACAAACCTTCAGATCATCCATTCAGACTCCTCAGGAATAAAGGAACAAGCGGGAGCTGAGATGAATGATGTATGTGGAACGACGGAGGGAGACACTTTTTGCCTCCAGGCAGCATCTGTTGTCATGATGGGCACAAGCAGCAAAGCATCACAACCACGTCAATAATTACTGTTTTCTCTAAATGATAAAAGTATAAATGTTCAGAACTAAATAGCAAAACAAATAAAAGTAGTACATTTAAGTCAATTAAGGGCTTTTAAGTATTTGTCCGCTCTGCAGCTTATGTACGATTTGACATAGTCGTAAACACTGCTGAAGCATATCAATTTGGCCTAATAATAGTGCGTAAAGGGAACAGTTATATTTTTATCTACAAGTACAGTAGCTTTAATGGACTGCAGATATTATAGACTCTAACAATAGTGTATTACAAGGCTGGAGTGTGAACCTATATTACCCAGGGGACAGTGCTCTAACCTTCAAACGTATTCCTCCGAGCACCTGGTTGCGATTTAATGAAAGGGCCAATGGGGAAAGATAACGCCATCAATATTTTACCTTTCATGTGAATGAATCTTTCATGTTCCTTAACATAAATACGCCTGGTCTGGCATGGAAGCAGGCGTGGGAAATCTGTTTGTATGTGGGACGGGAAGAGAGAAAGAGAAAGAATTAAAGAAATAGTTACCCATTAATGAAGATGTGTTTAAAGCTTATTCACCCTCAGGCCATCCAAGATGTAGATGAGTCTGTTTCTTTACCAGATTTGGGGAAATATTGCATTGCATCATTTGCTTACCAACCGATCCTCTGCAGTGAATGGGTGCAGTCAGAATCCAGTTTATCAATTAAGTTTTATGAAGCCAAACGCTGCAAGTTTGTAATAAACTTAAATCAAAAATTAAGCTTTGATATATTGTGGGAAATGTACAAAATATCTTCATGGAACATGATCTTTACTTAATATCCCAATGATTTCTGGCATAAAAGAAAATTTTGACCCATACAATGTATTTTTGGCTATTGTTACAACTATACCTGTGCTACTTAAAACTGGTTTTGTGGTCCAGGGTCACATTTATTTTTATAAAGTGACATCACTCAGAGTGAGAAAGGATATACAACAAGCTGCATGTTTGTAATAAACTTTAACCCGTCACTTCTGGCCTAAATACAACTTCATAATCCATAATAACACATAAAAAGTCCATCCCATGTTGTCCTTTTACATCAAAATCCACACGATATTTTCTTAGAACTGTTTTCACTTGTAAGCAGTGCTTGATTTGTGCATATTTCTCTCCTAATCTAGACGAGACAACTTTTTTAGCAAGGTGGCTGCGATTATTGATATGTTTCTTAGAAACATACAGCTTTTTTGCTTTGCACGGCATTAATTGTTGGATTACTTGTGGTTTACTTGTGATGTTTTTAACAGCTGTTTGAACTCTCACTCTGACAGCACCTCTCACTCTTCACTGCATAGGATCCATTGGTAAGCAAGTGATTCATATCTTGAGTGGCCTAAGGATGAGTAAATTTTAAGCGAATTTTCATTTTTGTTTTCCATTTGTGACCCTGGACCACAAAACATAAGGGTCCATATTTTGAAGCTGAGATGTACAGCATCTCACAAAAGTGAGTACACCCCTCACATTTCAGCAATAATTTTAGTATATCTTCTCAAGGGACAATACTATAGAAATTAAACTTGGACATATTTTTAGAGTAGACAATGTGCACCTTGTATAGCAGTGTACATTTACTGTCCCCTAAAATAACTCAACATACAGCCATTATTGTCAAAATAGCTGGCAACAAAAGCTATACAAGCTGCACATTGACTACTCTAAAATATATCCAAGCTTTGTTTCTATAGTATTGTTCCGTAAGAAGACATACTGAAAACATTGCTGAAATGTGAGGGGTGTACTCACTTTTGTGAGATACTGTATACATCATTTGAATAAATAAGTTTTCTATTGATGTATGGTTTGTTAGGTCAGGACAATATTTGGCCGAGATACAGCTATTTTAATATCTGGAATCTGAAAGTGCAAAATAATAATAATAATAATAATAATAATAATAATAAACATGTTGTCTACATGAAGTTCTTAGCAAAGCCAAAAGCTGCATGTTTGTAATAAACTTAATAAGAAATTAAGTTTTGATATATTTATGGTAGAAAATATTTTAATGGAACATGATCTTCACAATATCCTAATGATTTTGGCATAAAAGAAAAATGTATAATTTTGATTCTTGCAATGTATTTGTATATGTATTTGGCTTTTGCTACAAATATACCCGTGCTAATTAAAACTGGTTTTGTGGTCCATGGTCACATTTAATTTTTATAATGTGACATCCCTCAGAGTGAAAATGGATATACAACAGGGGGAAAACGAAGGCAGGACTTGATTTTATCCATTAGGAATTGATTGAATCATAGAGCCCACTCATCATGATTGGAGACATTACATGCATGGATGAATTGTTCCTAAAAACACCAAGAACATGCATTTCAAAAGTACTTATAGGCAATTTTGCTTTAATTTGCATGTTCTTTACATCTACAGCTTAAAATAGCTGAGAGTAGGGGGTTAAGCAAGCTGACCCCAGTACAGTTTGCCATTCAAAACAGCAATACAACTGAAAACCTGTGCATTTAATGGGACAGCAAACAGAAATGGTGCTTCATATTGAGAAAAACTAACTCTTTCAGCATGTTAAAGTGAAATGCCTTTTCAGCATCTGAAAATGTTCATGAATGCACATACACATAGTGCAGCACTGGAGGTAGAACCTCATGTCTTGCAGATCTTGACAAACACATGTTAGCAAGGGGGCTTTGCATGGTGATGATTTTCATTCACACTCGTTTTGCTCAGTTTGTACAAATTGACAGTGAAGGAAAATTGCCCTGAAAGGCACAGCACACTCAGTAATGCTAATTCTGTCATCATTTACTCACCTTCATGTTGTTCCAAACTGAACAACAGACTTTGTACTTTGTAGGTTGTACAAGTTTCGACCTACATGATGGTAAATAAATGATGACAGGTTTACGCTTCCAGAGAGAAAACACTCCACATGCTCTGTACAATAAGCACAAATAAATTCATTTGTTTCGATGGTCTTTCCATGCAAGCTAAGCACATGACACATAATGAAGCCCATGTGGCATTCAGAGCACATACAATAAGGACATTCATTTTGTTCTCCGCTCGTACCAGAATGTGATCATTTCCCATAGCAACATGCAAAAGGCAGATTAGTCAATATCATCTAACAAGATTTCAGCATCCACAGAGATGTTTTCGGAGCTTTTTGGAAACCTTTAATCAGATTCTCAACTGTGACAACGAGCTTACAAATGGAGAAGGGAGGAAAGCACAAGGCAGGCTGTAAGAATGGAGTGGAATGAAAATAGAGATGTTCGTCATGGGAAAGAGAATTATGTTGTGAGCAAGTGAAAAAAGCCAGGAGCTGTGGTCACTAAAAAGCAAAATGGATGGGTGTTTTGTGAGGAGGGCAGATAAAAAGCGCACTTTTTACAACAGAGCTGACGCAATGGTTTTAGGCGTCCAAAATTATTTATCAGCCTTTGACGCCTTTCGAAAGAAAATGTTCTGCTACATAATAACAAAGCAAACAAAAGCCATTAACAAGCAGAAAAGACACATCTGCTGTTGCCAGGCAAACCATTCTTGGACAGCAGGACGGTAATTGGCTTGAGCACGTGGAAGCCATCGAGACCTGATTAAATAAATCTAAATTAAAGGCCAAAGTCACATTTATTCAATAACAATGATAAATGTCAATTGATTTTTACTGCACATATTTAAGGAATAATCTCTCAGACTCATCATCATTCTCCACAGTCTGTCTATCTATCCGTGCCAAAAAAATAACACATAACACTATGTGTATTTTAAAAATGCTCTACATATTATGTAAAAGTAGTGCAAGCAGAAACTGCTTATGCAAATACAAGGCCAATTTAAGTCTAAGGTCCTGACATACAGTAGCACTGCAGGTAAGAATTATGTGAATTATGATAATACATTTCTGCATTCTACATTGCAGTGTCTAAATCATACTCCTACAAACAGAGAAACATATCTGCTTGTCCTCTTCCGGGAAAACGTTTGAAAGGACTACATTTATTGCCTTTCAAATACATGCAAATCACATTAGTGTGGAGAGCGTTTTGTAGAAGCTTATGATAAATAAAAAAAATAGCCAGACATCTTAGTAGATTAAAACATTTTACACTAACTGCATCACATTAAGTCATATGGGAAATAATATGCGCTGAAAGAGACCAGATTTTAATAGTCAGTTTTGCACCCAAGTGCCATATAGGCTACACGACTTTCGAATAATGAAATAATGTAGCTTAATATAAATTAGAGAATGTGTATCTCTGGGATGGAGGCTGTTAATTTAAAATTCACTTGCGTGGGTAGCCTATCCCTTGTATATTTTGATAATGCGCAGACCAATATGATATTAATTTAGCTTGCGCTACCGCCACTCGCTGATGACGTCAAGTGCCACATTATGTTTTTCCCTCAAGACAAGTTCTGATATATGAAATGTCCACAGACAAAGATGCTCGAAAGAGCATCTTTGTCTGAACGTCAGACCTGTGTGGCTCTCTTTTAAGTGTTTTGTTTATCTCTTCATTACCAGCATGCTCGGGCGGCAGTGGGAATTTTACTGTTAAAAGAGAAGATGGTTCAGAGAAGATGCTTTGTGTAGATTATTAAGACTACTCATTAAAACATAGTGAACCAAAAAAACAATCACAGCAAAGAATAAAATGTGATAAAAGCACTTACGACAAATCAAGTCTCAGAAGCCAAGCTAATACAAATTTCCTACCGTTTTTCTAAATCATTATTATGCATCAGAGCAGGTGTTTGCCTGACAGCTGCTTGTTACTGGCAGCACAAAAGAGCTGATTTCTGATCCTCTGGCCATGAAAGCTCATCATTTAAAACTGGCCACATAAGTAACAGAAAATGAATGCAAGCTCATTAGTTTGCCTTATGACGCTGACCTCTGGGCTTGTATCAAACTAGCATTTTTCCCAACTGACTTTATTTGCATTGCTGGTGTGTCACTGGTTACTATTTAATGCATCTCTGTCTCAAAAGAATAGTTTAGCTTTAACCAAGAATTTAAATTTTGGAATCATTTACTCACCCTCATGTCCTTCCAACCCTTGACGCTTTTTTTCTTCACACAGAAGTAGACGAAGAGGTTATTCTTGGTACTCGACCCATATTGATCACTATCAATCAGTGTTAGACAGCTTCATGTGAAAGCTTTTTATCTGTGTTAATCGACTGCAGCTCCATACTGGCACATGATGTAAGATGTAGCTAAGACTTCACTGCAAAGTAAAAAAAAATAAATAAATAAACTAGCAAATAGCCTTTTCTGATAAAAGCAGTTTCCTCACATAGATAGCAGACAGAGACCATATACGAATAACAACTTATCCTTTAATAAAAATATATCTTGATTTCATATTGTGGTTATTTTGAGAAAAACAGTAGTGGGACGTTTTACCCCACTCTACCCTACACCAAATGTTTTTCCCAGTCCGACCAATTAGTACAGCCCAAAACATGACAATAATTGCCCATTCTCAGCAGAAATGATCAAAATATACAAGTTTCGTTCAGTGGCATTGATTACATTCAGTGCTGCCAATATGGCTGATTAATGACGCGTCATGAAAACCCAGGGACAGGCAACGTTGGTCCTGGAGTGCCAATGACCTGCAGAGTTTAGTTCCAGCTCTAATAAAACACACCTGAACAAGCTAATCAAGATCTTCAGGATTACTAGGGCTACAGACAGGTGAGTTTTTTTTTCAGGGTTGGAACTAAACTCTGCAGGACCTCGGCACTCCAGAACCGATGTTGCCTGTCCCGGGTATAGAGGGTTTTCATGTAATCAATGCCACTGAACGGAACTTGTATATTTTGATCATTTCTGCTGAAAATGTCAATTATTGCCAAGTTTTGGGCTGTACTAATCGGTCGGACTGGGAAAAACATTTGGAGTAGGGTAGAGTGGGGTAAAACGTCCCACTACCGTTTTTTCCAAAATAACCACAATATGAAATCAAGATACTTTTTTTATTAAAGGAGAAGTCCACTTCCAAAACAAAGATTTACACATAATGTACTCACCCCCTTATCATCCAAGATGTTCATGTCTTTCTTTCTTTGGTTGTAAAGAAATTATGCTTTTTGAGGAAAACATTTCAGCATTTTCCTCTATATAACGGACTGATATGGTGCCCTGATTTTGAACTTCCAAAATGCACTTTAAATTCAGCTTTAAACAATCCCAAATGCAGTTGTAAACAATCCCAGCCAAGAAAGAAGGGTCTTATCTAGCGAAACAATCAGTTATTTTAATAAAAATGATACAACTTATATACTTTTTAATGCCAAACGCTTGTCTTGTCTTACTCTGCCTGGACTGTTTTTTTCCGGTTCATGACAGTTAGGGTATGTCGAAAAACTCCAAAACTTCAAAATAGTCTTATATATCGCTGTTTTACCTTTTTTGTTAAGGGTGTTTGATCTTCTTTGCATGTTCACTTTGCAAAGACTGGTCGGTACTTCTGCAGCAATGTAGGATGATTTTGAAATTATTTTTGAAGTTGAGGGAGAAAATACAATTGGAGTTTTTCGACATACCCTAACTGTCTTGAGTCAGAATACACAGGGTTCAGGGAGAGAAAGGTAAGACGAGCGTTTGAGATTAAAAAGTATTTAAATTGTATTTTTTTTAAATGAAAATAACCAATCGTTTTGCTAGATAAGACCTTTCTTCCTCGGCTGGGATCGTTTGAAGCTGCATTTAAACTGCCTTTTGGAAGTTCAAAATCGGGGCACCATATCAGTCCACTATATAGAGAAAAATGCTGAAATGTTTTCCTCAAAAAACTATTTCTTTACAACTAAAGAAAGAAAGACATGAACATTTGGGATGACAAGGGGGCGAGTACATTTTATGTGAATCTATGTTTTGGAAGTGGACTTCTCCTTTAACTATGGACTATGTTGACCAGAGTGATGTATAAGTTTTTACCACAAAGCTTACACTGGTGATGTACTGGAGAGAAAACGGATTTTACAGTTAAACTAATTTTCAGCTTTTTTTAAAGCTTGTTGTTTTGTAGAACATCACAGTTATATACGACCTGAGAACAGTATGACCTGTAGATAGGGAGTATTTGTTATTTAATAAAAATATAATTATAATTTTAGAATGATATAACTTTTTTCTCAAACATAGTCAGTGAGGTTAAACGATCCCAGGAAGCAATGGACAATTACTGTTGATATTTTCTTCTGAACATCATATCTTTTGTTTTCCCATCAAATAAATTCTAACTAGTTGGTTGAATACAGATGGATTTTAACGCTCCCTTGGTACAAATTTTTGTTAAAAATCTAAAAACAGGACATTTTTCACACTTTGTTTATAATTTATGCGCTTGTCATTAAAACTTTCTGAACACATTTAACTTTTGTTTCACAGAAAAAATACACAGTTCCTTAAGGGGGGTGTTTTCCCCCACTCTACCCTGCAATAGACTGCCAAAAGTTATAACAAAGCAAGGAGAAGAGTGCAAAAGACTGAGGAAGGAAGGCGTTTGTGGTTAGCTAACATTTCCAGTCAGGTGAGTGAAATATTACGCTAATATCTTAATTAATACTGCTCGTACGTATCTTTAACACCTGTTAATTTTAGTTCGTCAAAATATCACACCCTTTCCTGCTTACTAAGTCCTTCTCTATATGATTTAGCAGCTTCCACACATTTGTTCAGTGGTTCTGACAGCATAAATGAGAATAACGTATTCAGTAGTATATTAACCATGCAATTCATGCCATTGTTTACATCCGTCTTGAAAAACCCTTATATAGATATTTGCGTGTAAATATACAGTTTATTCGGCTTATACATTCTGTATGCTGTCCAGTATAGACAGCAAATGAACTGCTGTTGCTACGGTTAGCCTACATCTTCAGACGAACGCGCCTTTTTGATTACAAACGCTATTGAGTATATGTTCGTACAGATAAAATAATTAATTGCTCTTCTTTTACCTCCTTCAAGGAGGTTCGACTCTTAATTAGACCACTCCCAACCGTCCCATTCGCACCCTGCAGAACGGTCTCCATTGACTCAGGGTGACAGAAGTTGAGCTTCGGTTTGCACGCGTAAGCGAGTGACAGTTGTGAAACACTTGTTACTGCAGCACGTTTCAGTCTGTCGCCAATTTATGTGGTTTGCTTGTTGGAGCCGGAGCGCTGCGCGTCAGATGCGCACCGACGCGCCGTTTGGAGACACTCTGCGCACCGCACCGGAGAAAAGGTGCATCGACACACTTCTCAGAAGCAGGAGCTTTTTATCTTAGGTAATATAATATTTTTATAATATTTATAAATGCAAATGAATTAGTACTGGTAATTCTACTGTACATCGAATTTTCTTATTTGGACAGCCCAGTCAGCAGATATAACAGTATAGGCATTTATTAGAGAGTTCTGCATGTAGGCTACAGGCTGTCAAGGGTGATGAGAGCTAAGCATGTTTAATTTTGCAGCGTGTTTGTGCTATTAATGAGTTCTATAATGATATACAAATGATTTTATTAAAAATATTTTCACACTTTAGTTTCCTCACTTGGGTGGCACTACACGTGAGGTACTAATACGTACTTTTAAAGTACTCATTTTGAGGTGAATAATGTACAAATATGTAGCTTTGTACCTCAGGGTAACATCTCAGTGACATCTTACCTTTTTTCCCCCAGTCTTGAGAGGTCATTCGGGAAGCTCTAAGGATGTATCCAAAGACAGGAAGCTTTATTTTCTGAATTCAATTTTCCATTATCAGTATTATATTCTGCTCTTCCAGAGTTAATTAACACTCATGGTTAAAGGACGAATGGGTTTATTTATGGTACTGTAGACTCACTGCCAAAAGAACATAATTATCCTGTCTGGAACTGATTCTTTTTCAGACCATATAGAAAAGGCATGACCTTTATTCTGATGTATGGTCCATGTTTAGTCAAAGGGCTTTTATCTACTGTCCCCATTAGCAGATTTAAGATGCAGCCCTTATGAATAAAATGACATTACAAACTTGTGTTTAGCCTTTAGAGATGTTAATGAACTCCAGGTGCATAAAATATCTCTCAATTAAAAAAGATCTGCATGTAAATGAATATGAAAAGAGAATGCAGTTTAAAACAGTTTGACATGTTGCACTTTCTAAATTAATTTATTTCATAAGGATTTTATTAATTCATTTCAGCTCACAAAGATATTGGATTTAGTAGCTTCTATTGAGGATTCAAACATTTATAACTAATATAGATGCATTTCACAATTCTTTCCATATGTTTGATGTCTAAAAAGGCATTTTATGAAATTGCAAAATTGCACAAATTACTTGAGTGCGACGTTTGAATTTAAGCAGTGCTTTCCCGCTAAGATTTGACATTTAGCATTCTTGTTGATCTGAAAGTGCGTTAACGTAAAAAATGGATATTTCAGCACCCAAAAATGTCTTTTTGTATTTGCACAAATTACATCAGATATTTGAATTTAAGCAGCATTTAGGCTTTGACATTCATAACTCTTGTTTGACAGTGAAAGTACACAGGCTCTTTGGAAAAATACATTACTGCAGGCTAAGACTGCTGTTTTAAAAATCCCGGATGCTATGAAAAAGTGAACAAAAAGCTATTTTAAGACCTTCATTTTCTGAAGTCGCTTTCATGCAGGTACATTAAAAGCATTTCAATTCACCACTGAGCAGTTATGTAACAAAGTATTCAAGTCAGAGCGAGAACAAATGTGAAAGTTTAAGAAGCTACCACTGACAAACCCCCTCAGATCAACCGTTCATCTGAATATCGAACATCAACCAGCAATGACCTTTGTGTTTTCATCCAGCAGGGGGAGACAGGAGTGTTGTGGATGAAGGATGAATGGCTCTGGCTGGCAAGGTGGTGAAGAGCCTCCTGGAAGCCAAGTGTATGAGGTGACGGTGGTCCAAAATGCCACGGCCCCTCACAACTATCCCTTTGCAGACGTCGCCCTGCTACAGACCTTCAAACCCCTTATCATCCCCTGTTACGTTCTTGTGGTGCTGGTGGGCGTCTTTGGCAACTACCTTCTGATCTATGTCATCTGCCGCTCGAGGAAGATGCATAACGTCACCAACTTCTTCATCGGTAACCTGGCCTTCTCGGATATGCTGATGTGCGTGACCTGCGTTCCCTTCACGCTGGCCTACGCCTTCAGCCCTCACGGGTGGACGTTCGGACGCTTCATGTGCTACCTGGTGTTCCTCATCCAGCCCGTCACTGTATACGTGTCCGTTTTCACTCTCACGGCTATTGCAGTCGACAGGTGAGTGTAAGCGCCTGACCTTCTAGAGACCTCGCTAATGGCTCATGCCATTAGGAAACGCAGATATCAAAGTGTGGCTGAAGTGGATCAGATCACTTGAGATGAAAGGATGTCCAAAGGATGTGCACTAAATGGTGGTTCTTTTGAAAAGGGCTTTGTCTTTCTTTTCTTTTTTTTTATGTTAAAGGACTTTGGAGATCATTAGAGGTTTGGCTTAGGAAGTGAAGACTGCAGTTTGAGACTAGGGTCACTATCCATGTTGTTTCCAACTACTGCTTTGATGTTTGTTGACAATTAAATTGTTTCATAATAATAATAATAATAATAATAATAATAAAATTGTAAAAATATTTTATTTAATTTTTTGTAATTTTTTATTGTAAATTTATATTGAATTAATTGATGATTTACATAAATATTTCACTATAGTAAAAATCCAACTATACTTGTCCTGAGAATGACCATGATTTTAACATAAATCAGTAAATTATGATAAATATTCTGGATTACTTTATTAGTGAGAATAATAAAAAATAAATTTAATATTAAAAAAAAAAAAAGAAACCACTAAAAAGTAAAATGTTCAATATTTTAGTAATATTTTGTAAGTTACAGTAATGATGGTTAAAATGTGATTATTATTATTATTATTATTATTATTATTAGGATTTTGGGGTAATATTTGAAAAAAATAATTTGAAAATGCATTACTGCAGTTTTTACCTCAGCAAAATATAACTATATTGGTTCTACTGAGGATCAAAATGACATTTAAACTCAAATGAGAAAACAATGAGAATTATTTATGTATTACTCTAATGAGAATAAACAAAACTTAATCCCATATAAAAGAAAAAGAAAAAAAAAAAAAAAGTTTTGAAAGAAATTAAATTGTGAAAGAAATTGTGTTTTATTGTAGAAAAAAAAATGAAACCCTTTTTACGATTTTTGCATTGTCATTTTTTGTGACATTTTCTCAAAATTATATATTTCTCTTTACTCTAAATGTCAATAATAATACTAATAATAATAATAACAATTTTTTTTTTAAATATTGTTCAGTAAAATTACTGCATTTTTTACTATAGTAAAAATACAACTATATTGATTCTGAGAATTTACATGACTTTAATATAAATTAGTAAATTATGATTATTTTGCATTATTTTATTAGTGAGAATAAATCAAAATATGTATTTAAAAAAAAAAAAGAAAAAGAAAAATGTCCAGTATTTTAGTATGAAATACTACAGCACGCTATAATTTTTACTAAAGCAAATATTACTCTGAGGACTAAAATTATATTTTAATTTGTATAAATGTGTAAATAAGAATTATTTATGCGTTATTCTTTTAATGAGAATAAGAAATTTAAAAAACTAAAACTAGTGAAATGTCTAAAATGGGTAAAAGAGCTTAATGGTACAAAAAAAAGGTACATTTTTTAGTTCTAAAAATTCTAATAGTTCTAAAAACAGGCGTAATTATACTAAATATAATTTTTATTATTATTTTCAGGTACTATATGAAAGCGAAAAAATACAGCATTTTTTTTTACCACACTAACACATCTGTAACTACTGATTCTGTTGAGAATTAAAATATTTTAATATAAATAATGAGTACTATTTCCGCATTATTCTATTAATGAGAATTAATGTAGTAAAGTGTCTAGATGAATTACATACTTAAACTAATATGGTAAATCTATAATGGTAAAAATATATTAATTTTCTTTATACAAAACAATGCGTTTTGATCTTATTTAATTTGGGGTATTATTTATTTAAAATATAATTTAATAAAAAATAAAATAAAATTAGAATAGAATAGAATAACAGTGTACATCAATGATGAAATCTTTGTATGTTGTAACAGGTACTATGCTACAGTGCACCCTCTGAAGAAGCGAATCTCAATGGCGGCCTGCGCTTGTGTCCTGTCTGGCATCTGGCTGCTGTCGTGTGTACTGGTCGCTCCCGCTGTGGCCCACACCTATCATGTGGAGTTCAGAGAGGAGGGTCTGACCATCTGCGAGGAGTTCTGGTTGGGCCAGGAGACCCAGCGATTGGTGTACGCCTACAGCACGCTACTACTGACCTACATACTGCCTTTATCCGCGGTCTGCGTCTCTTACCTCTGCATCTCGGTCAAACTCCGCAACTGCGTGGCCCCCGGACACCGGACGCGCGACCAGGCCGAGGCCCAGCGGGCACGCAAGCGGAAGATCTTCAGGCTGGTGTCTCTAGTGGTGGCGGCGTTCGGAGTCTGCTGGCTGCCCATCCATGTGTTCAACGTCCTGCGCGACATCGACATCCGCCTCATCGACAAGCGCCATTTTCTGCTGATCCAGCTCTTGTGTCATCTGTGCGCTATGAGCTCGTCCTGCTGCAACCCGTTCCTGTACGCGTGGCTTCACGACCGCTTCCGCGCAGAGCTGCGCAAGATGTTCACCTGCCACCGTCGCATCGGCATACCGGCCAACCACTGCGCCACTGCGAGCGTCGTACTATGATGGCTTCAGAAAGGCTGAAAACACAAAGATCTATAAATGGCTCACGAAATGTATAAAATAAACATCTGGGTCCAGACATGATGAATAGAAACCCAAAAGTAACTGCAAATGCTAACTTGAATGATTCATTACGTGTCATTTATTGCAATGATTCACTGCTATTTGTTGAAATGAAACAGATGATTGTAACCTTCACGTTGGGCTTTTCTCAAAGAAGCCCACAAGGTTACATGAAGTGGCATTCGCAACCCATCTTGCTTCTGTAATGTGATGTTTTGTGAATGAAACAGGATATTTAAATGTGAATTAAGAAGGAACTGATTTGATGGTGAAAAGCATCTATATATGAAAGGTGGAGAGGTGGAGTCTGAGCAAGATATTCCATTTTGTTTACAAAATATGAAAATCTAGAAACGTGTATTGAAGTAAACAGGGTCAGTTTTGATTTCATGTTGACTGCACTAATGGCTACATTTTGCTATTTGCTTTCCCATCAGCAATTTCCTGTGTATGAATCATGAATCAAGAGGATTTTGTGATTATTCAGTACACTAGAGCTCTACAAATGTGCAGTGCAATATGTGAACACTCACTTGATAATCAAAGACATTAGAGTCTGATTCATAATGAATGGGAGAGCCTAGAGACACGCATTTGAGTCAAACACACACGCAAACAGAGAGCAACAAAGTGAACGGATTCATCTGTGCTTTGATGAGAAAGCTTCCGCCAGTTGTTTAAATTATTGCATGCTGTTATATAAAAAAATAAAGCTTTACTTTTGATCAATTGGTGTTTTGGTGATTTTATTATGCAACGTACAGCACTGTTCAAAACTTTGGGGTCGGTATGATTTTTGTTTTTTAAAGATCCTGAATAAGTCCATTATGCTCAAGTCTTTTATTTGATTAAAAATACAGTAAAATTATGAAAATGTAATACATTTTAAAATAACTTTTCTATTGGAATATATTTTAAAATACTTTATTTCTGTGATCAAAGCTGGATTTTCAGCATCATTACTCCAGTCTTCAGTGTAAAATGACCATTCTAAAATGATCAAAAATCATTCGAATATGCGGATTTGCTGCTCAATAGACTTTTTTAATCAGTGTTGCTTTTCTTACTATTTTTGTGCGATACGGTGATACAGTTGCTTCAGGATTAAAAAGTTAAAAAGAACAGCATGCATTTGAAACAGAAATCTATTATAAACGCCGTAACTTGTGATTTAAAGCGATAGTTCACCCAAAAATGAAAAGTTGAAATATCCCACTTCCAACGTCAGTAGGTTCCAGACAATCACACGTCACGTTAACATATTTTTGTCAATTCTCGTAAAAACTGAAGAAAAGCTGCAAGCAGTGTTGAAAGGGCCCTTGCACCCAGGCTCACCACCACCCGGTGGCTTTAGGAAAACAGCAAAATGGTGGGCAACATGTTTTTAAAGTGCTAAGTATAGAAGGAATATATGCCAAACTTCCTGCTACCAGGTGGTGGCACTATGACTATAACTGGATATTGGCATTTAGATGTCTTCAAAATAACACACTTCCTTCTGTTTTTCGGACTATGTACTGAGGGACTTTTTTTGTAGGTACTGGTGTGTTACATGTGTACCAAATTTTGTACATGTATGTGAAACGTGGAAGCTGCTAAATAATATAGAGACGGACTTTGTAAGCAGGAAAGGGCGCAATATTTTGACAAACTAAAGTTAACAGGTGGTAAAGATACGTACGGGCAGTATTAATTAAAATATTAGGCTAATATTTCACCTACCTGACCAGAAATGATAAGAACAAACATGAATGTTGTCAAGATTCTTGCCTTGGTTCAGTCGGGCCAACCACAAATGCCTTTTGTTCCTCAAGACAGTTTTTTGCACTCTTCTCCTTGATTTGTATAAATTTTGGCAGTCTATAGTACTCCAAATGTTTTTCCCTTTCTGACCAATTAGTACAGCCCAAAACATGACAATAATTGACAATTTTCAGCAGCAATAATCAGCAAAATATTTGAGTTTCGCGAAAGCTTGACATGACAAAAATCACTAAAATATCACAGCCATTCAGAAGCACAGAAGTGCACTGCATTCCCAATGAAATGGACAAGTTTATACTCTTCATAAATAAACACCAATTAATAAACAGTTTTAACATTATTAAAACTGTATACTGAGTGAATGATACCATCTTTGTCATGGAAAACCTACTGAGTGAGTTCGTAGCTTTGCTTAAATTTGTTTTCAAGATCTTTGGTAAATTATCTATTGTTGCTTTCAGTGGGGCTATAAATGTCACGCAATATGATATTCAAACTCACATTAAACACTTTTAACATTGAAGACAGCACATAATCAGTCAAATGCTAAATAATACGCCTGATTAAGGATAGAAAATATCCATTTCCAAAAGCATAAACAATATTTTAAAAGTTATTATTGTACTCACAGTTTTGGAAATGTTAAATACATTTTGAAAATAACATTTGTTAAATATAGTTTTATTTATCATACGTTTTCATATTTATTCTTTTTTCTAAAGCCATAATTTAATAATACTACTGCTATTGCTATTTGCAATAGTTACCATTTACTATTGTATTAAAAAAAAAAAAAAAAAAAAAAACTATAGTAAGTTTGCTCCTCACACTGTAATTATCAATTATGATATTAATAAGCCTATGTGGAACCCACAACAACTTTAAAAAACTGGTCACCTTATCTTATAAACAATTACTGTGTACAAAACAATGGTTGCCAAATGACAACAGCTGCATTTGTATGAAACGAGAGGCCAGGATGACAATTATTTAAATATTTGTAGTCATTGTAACAATATGTTTACTGTTCAACTGTAAAGACACTTACAAGAAAATGGCCTGCTTTAAATGTCGCTATTTTTAACTGTTAATAAGCAATTGTCACGTTAATTTTGACAGCCCTAAATTCAGAGATTTTCTTCACTCACAGTACGAGTTGCAGTCTGACCTGCTGCCTTTTGATTGACAGGATACTATTGGCCCTGATCATCGCTAATTTTGGCCGATACATCGGTGCATCTCTAATTTTGACAAACTAAAATACACCAGATACATACGAGAAGTATTAAGATACTCGCCTAATATTTCACCTAACTGACCGAAAATAATAAGATCAAATACTAATGTTGTGAAGATTCTTGCTTTGGAAATCCTGATTCAGTTTGACCAATCACAAACGCATTTAGTTCCTCAGACATTTTTTGCACTCTTCTCCTCAATTTGTTATAATTTTTGCCAGTCTGTAGTACTGTAGTAAATGTTTTTCCCGGTCTGATCGATTAGTACAGCCCAAGACATGACAATAATTGACCATTTCCAGCAGAAATAATCAGCAAAATATGCAAGTTTTGTTAGGTTCAATGGCATTGTTCACATTCAGTGCTGCAAATATAGACCATTCATATAAAAAACTGAAAATTTACTCACCTTGCAAGCTGTCGAGATTGTAGATCAGATGGTCTCTTCAACACAACAGATTTGTAGAAATTTAGCATCATATCACTTGCCCTCCAATGGATCCTCTGCAGTGGTGGGTGCCGCCAGAATGAGAGTTCAAACAGCTAATAAAAACATCACAATAATCCCTAAGTAATCTACACGACTCCAATCTATCATTTAACATCTTGTAAAGTGAAAAGTTGCATTTTTGTATCCATTATGAATCAGTCCATCATTAAAGGTAGGTGAAGTGATTTCTGGTAGCCAATGTTGACATTTGAAATTTTAGTTCTGTGAAAAAGCAAAACGCTCCAGTTACTAACATAACCCCAGTTCCCTGAGATAAGGGAACTAAACCAGACATGGGCAAACTTGGTCCTGGAGGACCAGTGTCCCTGCAGAGTTTAGCGCCAACCCTGATAAAACTCACCTGTTTGTAACTTTCTAGTAAACCTGAAGACACTGATTAGCTTGTTTAGGTGTGTTTAATCAGGTGTGTTTAATCAGGGTTGGAGCTAAACTCTGCAGGGACACCGGCCCTTCCAGGACTGAGTTTGCCAAGGCCTACCCTAAACATCACAAATTAATACTTTAAAAAACGTTTACTATTTAAACTATTTTTTTTCTTTTGCATTTCACTAGTTTTTTTTTATTTGAAAATCATCAAACTGCGTTATGTACGGTGTTTTAAACTGCAGAAAACAGCATCAGTTGCAGCACTCATTATCCTCTAAACGGCGTAACTTAAATTTATTTATTTATTTTTTTTTATTTTGCATTGTACTACGTTTTTTGTTTAAAAATTGTCAAACTGTGTTATTAATGATGTTTTAACCATCAGAAAGCGTCAGTTGCGGCACTCATTAATCACCTAAACAGCGTAACTTACATTTTTTTTTTTATTTTGCATTTTACTAGGTTGTTTCTTTGAAAATATTTAAACGGCATTATTTACGGTGTTTTAAACGTCAGAAAGCGCCATCAGTTGCAGCACTCATTATCACCTAAACTTTTAATTATGATTTTTTTTTATTTTGCATTTTACCAGTTTCTTTATTTGACATTTGCCAAACGGCGTTATTTACAGCATACGTCAGACCTGTGCAAACTCTGTCCTGGAGGGCTGATGTCCCTGCAGAGTTTAGCGCCAACCCTGATAAAACTCACCTGTTTGTAACTTTCTAGCAAACCTGAAGACACTGATTAGCTTGTTCAGGTGAGTTTTATCAGGGTTGGAGCTAAACTCTACAGGGACACCGGCCCTCCAGGACCAAGTTAGCCCAGGCCTACCCTAAACATCATAACTTAATACTTAAAAAAACTTTAACATTTTAAAACTTTATTTATTTTTTCTTTTGCATTTTACTAGTTTTTTTTTTTTTTTTTTAAGTTGTCAAACTGTTACTTACAGTGTTTTAAACTGCAGAAAACGCAGTCAGTTGCGGCGCTCATTATCCCCTAAACGGCATAATTAAAATTTTTTTTTTTTTATTTTTATTTTATATATTTATTTTTTTTTTTAATTATTTTTATTTTGTATTTTACCAGTTTCTTTATTTGAAAATTGTCAAACGGCGTTATTTTTGGTGTTTTAAACGTCAGAAAGCACTGTCAGTTTCGGCACTCATTATCACTTAAACGGCATAACTCACATTTATAAATTTTTTTATTTTGCATTTTACTAGGTTTTTTCTTTGAAAACATTCAAATGGCATTATTTAAATTTTTTTAAATGCCAGAAAGTACCGTCAGTTGCGGCACTCATTACCACCTAAACGGCATAACTTAAAATTTATACATTTTTTTTTATTTTGCATTTTACTAGTTTCTTTATTTGAAAATTGTCAAACGGCATTATTTACGGTGTTTTAAATGCCAGAAAGTGCCGTCAGTTGCGGCACTCATGATCACCTAAACGGCGTAACTTAAATTAATTTTTTTCTTTTGCATTTTACTATTTTTTTCTTTGAAAATTGTCAAACGGTGTTAGTTACGGTGTTTTAAACATCAGAAAGAGCCCTCAGTTGCGACACTCATTATCCCGTAAATAGCGTAACTTAATTTTTTTTTATTTTGCATTTTACTAGTCTCTTTATTTGAAAATTGCTAAACGGTGTTATTTACGGCATTTTAAACATCAGAAAGTGCCCTCAGTTGCGGCACTCATTATCCCCTAGACCAGACCTGTGCAAACTCTGTCCTGGAGGACCGGTGTCCCTGTAGAGTTTAGCTCCAACCCTGATAAAACTCACCTGTTTGTAACTTTCAAGTAAACCTGAAGACACTGATTAGATTGTTCAGGTGAGTTTAATCAGGGTTAGAGCTAAACTCTGCAGGGACACCGGTCCTCCAGGACCGAGTTTGTCCAGGCCTACCCTAAACGGCATAACTTAATACTTTAAAAAACTTTTACTTTTAAAACTTTATTTTTTTTTTGCATTTTACTAGTTTTTTTGTTTATTATTATTATTTGAAAATCGTCAAACAGCGTTATTTACAGTGTTTTAAACTGCAGAAAACGCCGTCAGTTGCGGCACTCATTATCCCCTAAACGGCGTAACTTAATTTTTTTAATTTTGCATTGTACTATGTTTTTTGTTTGAAAATTGTCAAACTGCGTTATTTACGGTGTTTTAAATGCCAGAAAGTGCCGTCAGTTGCGGCACTCATTATCACCTAAACGGCGTAACTTAAATTAATTTTTTTATTTTGCATTTTACTAGTTTCTTTATTTGAAAATTGTCAAACAGCATTTTAAACATCAGAAAGTGCCCTCAGTTGCAGCACTCATTATCCCCTAGACCAGACCTGTGCAAACTCTGTCCTGGAGGGCCAATGTCCCTGCAGAGTTTAGCTCCAACCCTGATAAAACTCACCTGTTTGTAACTTTCTAGTAAACCTGAAGACACGGATTAGCTTGTTCAGGTGTGTTTAATCAGGGTTAGAGCTAAACTCTGCAGGGACACCGGCCCTCCAGGACCGAGTTTGTCCAGGCCTGCTCTAAACGGCATAACTTATAGTTTTAAAAGTAAAAGTTTTTATTTTTTATTTGTCATTTTACTAGTTTTTTTTTTTTATTTGAAAATCGTCAAATGGCATTATTTACAGTGTTTTAAACTGCAGAAAACACCGTCAGTTGGGGCGCTCATTATCCCCTAAACAGCATGATTTAAACTTAAGTTTTTTTTTATTTTGCATTTTACCAGTTTCTTTATTTGAAAATTGTCAAAAGGTGTAATTTACAGCGTTTTAAACAACAAAGCACCATCACTTGTGGCACTCATTATCCGATAAACGGCGTAACTTAAATTTATTTATTAATTTTTTTTGTTTTGCATTGTACTATGTTTTTTGTTTGAAAATTGTCAAACTGCGTTATTTACGGTGTTTTAAATGCCAGAAAGTGCCGTCCGTTGCGGCACTTATTATCACCTAAACGGCGTAACTTAAATTAACTTTTTAATTTTGTATTTCACTAGTTTCTTTATTTGAAAATTGTCAAACGGCGTCATTTACGGTGTTTTAAACGTCAGAAAGCACCGTCAGTTGCGGCACTTATCACCTAAACTACTAAATTATTTTTGTAGTCAACAATCTGATGAGAAGCTGTCTTTGACACCATCCGTCACCCACCGAGCAATGCCTCACTACTGATCTCTCACTGACAGTGTGAGAATATAGAGCAGCGTCTCGCTATGGTAAGAATGCTTCAGGTGAACGTTGGGCGAGTGAGACAGTCACACCACCTGATGCCTTGGCTCATTCCCATAGATATGGTGTGATGCGACAGCACTCACCACCCAACGTTATCCACCGACCGCCATCCAAGACAGCAATCCCATGAGAAGCTGACTACAGACGCAAATCAGTATTTTTTTTTTTTCATTTGTTTATTTTCTAGATTGTTTAATTCAAAATTGTCAAACAGCATTATTTACAGGGTTTTAAACGTCAGAAAGCGCCGTCCGTTGCGGCACTCATTATCCCCTAAACTGCGTAACTTAATTTTCCCTCCCTTTTTTTTTATTTTGCATTTTACTAGTTTCTTTATTAGAAAATTGTCAAACGGCATTATTTACGGTGTTTTAAACGTCAGAAAGTGCCCTCAGTTGCAGCACTCATTATCACCTAAACGGCGTAATTTAAATTATTTTTTTTATTTATTTATTTTGCATATCACTCGTTTTTTTTATTTGAAAATTGCAAAACAGCGCTATTTTCGGTGCTTTAAACGTCAGAAAGTGCCATCAGTTGCAGTGCTCATTATCCCCTAAACCAGATCTGGACAAACTCTGTCTTGGAGGGCCGGTGTCCCTGCAGAGTTTAGCTCCAAACCTTATAAAACTCACCTGAACAAGCTAATTCAGGTTTACTAGAAAGCTACAAACAGGTGAGTTTTATCAGGGTTGGAGTTAAACTCTGCAGGGACACCGGCCCTCCAGGACCCAGTTTGCCCAGGTCTGCCCTAAACGGCATAACTTAATTTTTTTTTCTTTTGCAGTTTACTAGTTTCTTTATCTGAAAATGGTCAAACTGCATTATTTTTGGTGTTTCAAATGACAGAAAGCGCTGTCAGTTGCGGCACTCATTATCCCCACAGACTGTAAGAAATATGGACGTAATGTCCAGGATGTCACCCGCAGGTTTCTGAAGAGCACTTCTGAAGCTCTTAGCGGGCAGCAGTCAGCCGTTGCTATCTTAGAACCATGTCACTGCACATCACTCCTGGATAATCGAAAATGGGCAAAGAGGTAGGACGTGGGTGGAGCTGATTGCTGAAACCACGCCCGCCTAGCGCGACAGTGGTAAAAGCAGCGGCAATCCACCTGTCACTCAAGTGGCCACGCCCTAAATTATGCAGAACTTTAAGGCTTAATATAATTTAAACGGATGAGTAATAAAAAAAATTCACGCCCTCCTCACAGTTCACATGAAGGGCACAATAAGCTATAAAGACCAAAACCACTTTTTGTACCAGGCTGAAAATTTTTTTCCTGCTGTAAACTTTTTTCCTGCTGTAAAGTTGGGCATTTTAACATGGGGAGTCTATGGGATTGACTCCCTTTTGGAGCCAGTCTCTAGCGGCCAGTCGATAAATTGCAGTTTAAGTCACTGCCGTGTTGGTTTCAATAGAGAGAGCGCGAGGTTGTCGCTTGATTATCCCCTAAACGGTGTAACGTAAACATATTTTTTACTTTATTTACGGCGTTTTAAACGTCAGAAAGCGCCGTCAGTTGCGGCGTTCGTTGTACCCAGATCTGGACAAACTCGGTCCTGGAGGGCCGGTGTCCCTACAGAGTTTAGCTCCAACCTTGATAAAACTCACTTAAACTAATCAGTGTCTTCAGGTTTACTAGAAAGCTACAAACAGGTGAGTTGTATCAGAGTTGGAGCTAAACTCTGCAGGGACACCGGCCCTCCAGGACCCAGTTTGTCCAGGTCTGCCCTAAACGGTGTTATTAAAATTTATTTTTTTATTTTGCATTTTACTAGTGTTTTTTTTTTTGTTTGTTTGTTTTTTTACTTACTTAAAAACTGTCAAACGACGTTATTTACGGTACAAGGCCTTCAGATTAAATCAGTATTTGGTCATACCTCAATTAAATTGCTGGTACCACTACTAATGTTACTACTTTTGTTGCGGTTGTTGTTTAACGTTACAGTTTCTCACTCACCACAAGACAGGAGCGGCTGACTCTTCTTCCATCAAATCCGCGAATCCGAATCCGTGAGTTGCTGGGCTCAAGTAGACACTCATCGCACATCGCTTTGTGTCAGTTACTCATAGTAGCAGCCGCATCGCTTAATCGCTCGTTTGCAGCGTTGATTCGGGCGTCTTTCTTCTCTTCTTCATAATCAGTGTGTAGTGTGCGGTAAAGAGGAGATTCTCCCAGTCCATAGCACTTTCTGTCCCATTGACTTTCATTCAGGAAAGCAAACGCGTGCAAAAGTTTGGCGTTTCGCTGCATTGCAGAGTTAAAGCTTTGTGAACTGTGACCTTCCAATTCGTATCACGTGAAACCGTGTGACCAACGGCAGAACGATACGTCACCGCGTGACCTCGTAGGTGTAGCTAGTGTTGGAAGAAACGAGTCTTTTCGAAGCTTCGCATCAATTGAACCAGTTGCTGCGCAAAATGATTCACTGTTTCGAAGCGCTCGAAACACCACACGGTGGTGACTACTGATGGTGAAACGTGTGTAAATGCGACAAGAACTCAGGCTAAAACATGCATTAAAACAGCTTTTACAAACCTATTGCAAAAGTTTTATTTAAAGTATGATACATGAAATGCAATAAAAATAAGAACCTTTAAATAATAAGAATATTTGATATATTTATCATGTCTGTGAGGTATGTTTTCGCTGAGTTTCTATTCAATTTTGTGAAGCGCTCCTGTTGAGACATAAAAGCACCGTTAACGTTTTGTTGATACTGTGAGTGCACACAAATAAAATTAGACTCTTAATAGTTCCGAATGATGTATTACTCTTACTCTTACATCTTATGATGTATTGGTCTTGACGAAATATTTTCAATGGTTTCCACTGAAAAAATGCAAGTGATTGCGCTGGCGCCTCCATGTCCTGCAAAGCGCGCTTCAGCTTCCACTCTCCGCACAAATTATTGGAGATGCACCTAATTGCATACATTTATCTAGGTTTAAAGAATATAACATTGTTTTATACTTGATGATTTGAGAAGGCAAAATCGATCAAACAGACCATGATCAGTCTTCCGCTGGCCGCTTGATCCTTACTTTAAAAAAACAAAAACCTACATTTAACAAACAAAAAATACTTTAAACGCTTTTCTAAATTAACTTAATGAAAAAAAACCGAAACGAAATATAATCACGTTGCCATTACATAAAAAAATACTACTGGAACAGTAGTATAAGCTATTTTGGGAGAAGAGGGGGAAAACGGGCTCGGGTCGGACAGTTTATAAACTGTCGGAGATGGCCGCGCTGTTCAAACAGGTGCGCGCTGCGCGTACCACGCTGAAAACGGTTTAACGCCAGCATTTGCTAAAATGAATTCTGCCTTGCTGTCCCTAAACAGTTACATTTGTTTTTAAACCACAATGCCTAAATGCCACAATGCTTGTCCACTGTGTTTCCACAACTTCCATTCCATCATCAGCTTTACTAACCTAGCTGGGGATTTGACTAACTAACTCAGCCCGCTTTACAATGGTGTTTTTTGTTTGTTTGTTTTTTTAAGTAAAAAAGTTTACATTTGGTGAATGCGGACATTGGGTACAGCCATTACCTGATAAATTAGCGCATTGTCCTTCAAAAGTAAAATTTGGAATAAATGCATTTGATTGGTAAACCAAATTCAAACGTCACGTTTTAATCTCTAATGGTAATATGGAATTTATGGAAAAGCTCCTAACAGCGTTAATATGTGGGGGACGTGGTGAGGCTTTGGCGATCGGCGCTGCCCATGGCCTGTCACTCTACTCCGCAGCCAATCACGCTTTTGCTTTTGCTCAGGCCCCGGGGCTTCAGCCCCGCCTAGCCCAGTGGTTTACACGGCCCTGGACGTCAGAAAGCAAGTCTTCGACCGAGCTCCTAACGCCAGAAAGGCTTTTGTTTAAAGCAGTAATTGATATTAAAACTAACAGCTCTCATGAATGACCATACAAATAAGACACCATAATGAAAACAGGCACTTTAAATCATCGTGACTGCCACTGCTGAGATCACACACTATTCAACAATATTTTAAACAGATTGTATTAAAGCCTAGAGCAAACGCAAACGACACATACTAATAATGCCGTCACGAACTCGTCGCTAGCATTTAGACGCTAATATTATTAGGGCCTCGGAAATGAACGTTCCTGGAATGATACACCCAAAAGGACAACGTATTAATGGAAAATCAATTTGTTTTGGACGCAGAGACTTCAGAAGCTTTACATGAAAAACACAAGCATCAATCAAATAATATGAAATTACAGGCTCCAGCAAGATTATAAATTACTTCCTGCAGAAGCAGCTATTCCTAACAGCCTTGCATCTTGAAAAAAGGACTAACGTTAGTTAATTAGATGTTGAATTAAAAATATCAATAAAAAGCTTTTAGGAAATAATAAAGATTTTGTAATTGTAATAGCTTTAGAGCACTTACCAAAATAACAGCAGTTGAACGTCAAAAGACTTGTTTTTAAGTGCTCAATGTATAATTTATCATGTACAAAAGTGTTTAAATACTCAATTTTAATGTCAAAGAACTTAAGGTTATAAATTATTTGTTATTTTTTTCTTTTCTGTTATGTAGTATCCCAGATATCACACATACATCTGCAAAATGTCTTAAAGATCACTTGAGCTAGAAAAGATTGTGTACAAACATCATACTGACATCTATGAGATATCAATTTTACATACATTCTAAATCATAAACATCTTAAAGATATATATAATAGACATCTAATTCACATCTGATAGGAAACGTCCTATAGACGTATTGCAGATGAGCAAACACACAAAAAAAAATACATCTTCCAGATGTAAAGGCAGATGTCAAATAGACATCTCTGTGCTGTCAGGGATAAGACGTACAGATGTAGCAGAAAATATTTGGGTCATGTTTGCATTGCATTTCTTCCGTCAATGGCCATATTTCTAATTTTAAATTAGGATTAGGCATCAAAAATAATGAGAAAATCAAATGAGAATTTAACAAATAGTAACCCGGCTCAGAGGAAGATGGGAATCATTTCTTTGTGGAAGTTCAATGGAAAATACAATAATTCTTCACCTTTTAAATGGTTTTCAAAAGCAAAAATGCTACAAAATGCACACATTCTGTGAGAAAATTACATAAGGCAAATAGGCACTATTTGTGGAATCAGCAGCCCAAAAATAGTAAAAAAAAACAAAAAACAAGTGGGTTCAGAAAATATGCTGCATATTGTGGTGTTATATCACTAATTCAAACAAGAATGAAATGGGATTGCAACATAAAACTGAAATAATTAATAAATTTACCAATTCAAACAGAAATGCATTTATTAACAATGAACAGAACTAATCAGTGTAATCCATGAAATAAATAAAAATCAATGCAAAAAAAGTGATAGTATCAGGAAATCAGCAGCAATTTAATATACATAAACACTACAACACAATTATGTCTCCTTTAGCTTCTTCCGAACCTTTAGATACATTTCAATTTCATCTTGAGAGCGAATGTATGACTCGATTTCACTATCTGATATGTCTTCATCTCCGGTCACCTCCGGCTGCGGAGCATCAACCCTCTGCCGTTTGCGACTCTTTACACAGGGGGGTAAGAACAAGTGGCTTTTACTCCAGTGGTTTGGTGGTAGTTGACAATCCGTGGCTTCCTTTTCAGAAGGACTCTCACATTCGGCCTGAATGGGATCCATGAGCTCAGGCGTCTTTGAGGAAGGTGAATCAGAGCAGTTTGACTCTGACGGCTTGTTGTCACATTCTGTCATTTGTGCAGGTTGGGGATCATTCTGTAGTTGTTGTTCATAATTCCTTACAGCCATCATGAGCAACGCCCTGCGGTTCTTCAGGATGTCATCCACTAGCAGAACCACAGTGTTGGGCTCCACCGTGCCGCCCCGCAACCACGGCAGCGCCCGGCCCAGTTTGCACAGCACGTCCCGCAACTCTTTCAGCCGCTTCACAACTGAATCTCTGCTTCTGCGCCATGACTGTTCAGGTGCTTGTCCAATCTTGCAGAACTTAATTAAGGTGTATTTCATGCGAACCTGGAAAAGATTATGCACTGGATTATACAGAGTACATGACATTACGGTTGAACCACTGATATCCTAGGACTATTTTAACAATGTCCTTACTACCTGTTGCTGGCAATCCAGGGTCAGAAAGCTGATGCTGATGTGAAATGTTTACAAATCTTTATATAAGATATAAGAAGCTTCCTTCTAACATTAGAAACGACGACTCCTAGACATACAGATAGTCAAAACTGTAAATGTTTTGCTTTTATTTGTGTACATTCACCATAAAAACAAATTTTGGTGCTTTTGTAAAACAAAGCAGTCTTCCTTACGCGCAGAACAAAAACGAACCAAACCTGCATATATAGCTACTTGTTGCACAGTTTTTTCTTTCATTTTGTTAATTATGTAAAAATATTGTATAGGCATATTCTATCTATCTATCTATCTATCTATCTATCTGTATCTATATCTATATAGATGGCTGCTGGTGCGTGATGTGACGTGTTCACATGAATGCTCATGTTCTGTTGCTTGCTGCTTTTTGAACATTTGGAAAACAAATGTTGGTATTTTTAATGGGTCAGAGACACTTATCCTTTCTAATTTAATTAAACTCCAATTTAAAATAATCTTCTTGGTTAACGGTTAATAATCGGTTAACAAGCGTCGGCTAGGAAAAATAACCAAAATAAACATGACAAGAGTTTAAATTAAGCAATTTTGAAAACAGATGTGCCACTTAATATTTTTGTGGAAACTGTAAAACCTTTATTTCTTTTTTTTTTTTTTCAGAATATATTTAAAAGTGCTGTTAATCATTTTTTTTGGTAAAAAAAAATTAACTACTTAATTACATTTTTCTGAAGTTAATGTAATCGTGATTAATCGCCTTACATTAAAAAAAGTTTTAAAATATACTTTCATATAGCAATAATTTCACATTCAATCTTCAAATTAATGTAGAAACAACAAAGACAGTATATTTTCAATATTGTTACATTTTTCTTCTTTTTTTTTTTTATGACTGAAGGTATCACCGATACCAATATTACTCTAGGAAATTCTTTTTCCCGCCATAATATTTAACCCTTGGCTAGAGCCATTCAAGAACATTACAGTATAATTGAGAGCTATAAATTTGAACATTTATTAGACTTTAAACTTCTAGCTTAAGTAAACTTTAAACAATCATCACATAAACCCATTATTTACCTGTGCCTTTCAGCAAGTAAGAAATATACAGAAACTAAAAAAAAAAAAAGAGTTATCAAACACTAAATACTAAACTAAATATAGATTAATCCCTAAAGCTACAAGTTATTGATTTCCTTTTTTTCTTTGATTAATAGCAGCTCAACGTGTTACGGATCTGACACGCATGCTTGTAATTTAATTTGCGCTTTAATAAGAAATGATACAGGCTACAGTGCACGCCACAGCTTTTGTGCATGCTATTAAAGCACAATATAACAGCTGTCAGGACAGGTAAATTTGTTATTACTAACATATGGCCTGACAACATCTCATCTGACCGCAGTTCAATGTTGTTCTACTGAAGCTCCCTTATCACCTGTACCTTTTCTGTGCTTGCTTGACTAACACCTGGCGCTGAATTA
The DNA here is from genome assembly GCA_019740295.1 of Labeo calbasu. NCBI lineage: Eukaryota > Metazoa > Chordata > Actinopteri > Cypriniformes > Cyprinidae > Labeo > Labeo calbasu. Next base: position 42,129 of record JAHKKF010533393.1, read on the forward strand.
AAGTTGGAGTGCACGTCTGAAAAGTCTCCTGTTTGATGTGGTCGTAAAGACATTCTACAACTAAATAAACACACTTCACTCAAATAAGTAGACAGAAGCAGCTGAAGAGTGGGGTGGCCGACCCAGCCCTGCCACTGTATTGCATTTTTAACGCCGTTAAACTGGAAAGATTAATCGCCTGCGTTAACAGCACCAATATTTATTTATTTATTTATTTAATCACTCACCGTAGGATTTAGTGACTGCCAGGCTAAATACACTGCTGCAACAAGGAGGGGCAATGGATGGCGGCCTGTCACTATCCAGGCATCAGCGGCTAGTTCAATCAAAGCAGACGTCCTGTCCACCAGTCTTTGGGTAGGTTCAGCAAACACCTCTTCCACCTGTTGAGGACCTAGTTTGAAACTATAAAAACACAAATTTAACAATCTCACTTTTACATCAACTAAAATATTGTGCAAAGCATAAACGATATGTTAGACATACTCATAGCAAAAGCTTTCCAGCATGTCCATGATACCAACAGTGCTGATCTCAATGTTCAGAGCCTTTGTAAACTCCCGATAAACAGCACCCAATGTAGCGTTTTCCACTCCCAACAGGTAACCAATGGTTCCCATGGCAACAGGCCAGTTGCACTGGCGACAGACTGAGAGCACGCAACAGCCGCCTAAGATCTCTTTCTTGGTTAAGGTCACATAGATGAAGTTCGGGTGGTTGTAAGCACGGCCAAAGAGACTCACTACTGCCGACTCCATGTCGGTGGATAATCGGAGGATACGGCACAGAGCACGGACCCGAGAGTAACCTGGAAAGAAAGAAAAATTGACAAAACCATACAGCCATACAAAAGACAAAACTATAAAAACCCAGCAAACCATTTCAAGTTTGTATGACATAGCAGTACTACTAGGACATTTTTGGTAATTTTAAATTTTTACAATTTAAAATTTGCTATTTTTGTAAATAAAAAAACTGCTACAATAAAATATAAATATTAGCTAAAAAAAAAAAAACTAAAGCAATAGTTAATCCAAAATTGAACATTTCATACTCGCCCTGTAGATGAGTTTTTCACTTTCTCACAATGGGTGCCGTCAGAAAGTTGGTGTAAGAGGACAAGAGAAGATGGACTTTTTCACTTGACAAAACATAATTATGGACTCGTATTTTGGCCAAAAATGAAGGTTTACAGGTAAAACACCTTAATGATGGGTTTGTTTTTTGCAAACAAGCAGCTTTTCATTTAACAAGATGTTAATTGATAGACTGGAGTGGTGTGGATTATTGTGATGTTTTTATTAGCTGTTTGGGCTTTCATTCTGACGGCACCCATTCACTGCAGAGCAATTGATCTAATGCTAAATTTCTCTAGATCTGTTCTGATGCAGAAACAAACTCATCTTGGATGGCCTTTTTCAGCACGTTCAATTTTGTGTGAACTATTCCTTTAACCTTTAACTACCAAATTATAAATAAATAAAAAAAAAAACTAAAAACTAATTAAAATTTTAATGAATACTACAATAATATAAAAATAATTTAATTAATTACATTGTAACATAAACTAGGACATCAGAATTTAATAAAGCCCTAAACATCACTTTAAGAACTATTAAGTGGGCTGTTAAATATTCTGAGCGGTTGATCTTACCAGCAATTAGATTTCTACATGGTCTCTTGGACTCCTCTGTGGACGCATGATAGGGCACAGCTGAACAAAATAAAAGAAAAGAGATGTCAAACCAGCGGTTTCCAAACAGACTGAATTAAGATCAGTTCAAAGTGAAATGTGCTGTGCTGGGCTACCTATCCCCTGGGTCTCCTCGCTCAGTGTGGTGGTCAGATGTCCCTCAGAGACCACTGACCCACAGTCCACACAGACCCACTGCCTCTGAGAGTACAGATCATCCTCCACCACATTAGACGAGCCACACTCAGGACAGTTGCTCGGCATACCTACATGAGAAATATATAGTCACGACCTGACTATTACTACAAACATTAAAACTGTCCAATGACAATCAAATCAGCAAATGACAAACATTCAATTATACACAATATGGAACAAATGAAAAAGAATCACGCTGTTCAGCAAGTGTCAAAACAAATAGAACAAGTATATTATCTAAATATTTGGGGGTCTTACTGTGAATATTGCTATGATAGAAAGTCAAAATGCGTTGTTTCGTTTCTACACAAACAGTTGAAACCGACTTCTCCCATCGCTTCTTGCGACGAGTGTACGTTTGTTTTTAACGCCGCCGCGCTTCCTGATGACGTTACTGGTCCGGGCGGAAACGAGGCTGTTAATAAGCGTTCCACAATAATAAGTTCCTCCTAGAAATAATAAAAACAGAAATGTAAAATATGTATCGCCTTTAATTATTATTTGTCAGATCAAGTCACTATAACAAAATTATGCAAACCTTTTCAATATGAGACACATTCAAATTTTGCTGTAAAGCAACTCTAAAAAGACAATAGTGGAATTATTTAACTTGGAAGTTCAGCGTTGGATTAGATTCGGTTCAGTAACTTTACAAATTCATCAATTCTAAAACAAGTTCAATTCAGCAGATGTATATAGTTCTAAAGAAGACAGCAGTGTCGTTATTCAACGCGAGTCAGTCCAATGTTGATTCGAATTCAGTTCGAAATTGCAAAATTCGTCAGCTGTACGTTCTATAAGTAGGTAGATGTGTAATACAGCTGTCTAATATGACAAACAGTAGCAAATTATATTCTTTTCTAGAAATTTCTGACTTAATAAATGTTAGTTGGAAATATGTGACCATAGTGTCTTTAAAAATTACAGTTTAATAAACTAATTCAGATAAACAACAATGAAACTGTTTATATTAGTGGTGACTGCGGTTACCGTGGTATTTTCCACCCAAAGTATTAGCACACATCACGGAGACATCTATTTGACGTCTGCATTTACATCTACAAGACATTTTTTAGTGTTTGCTCAACTGCAATAGGTCTGTTGGACATTTCTTATCAGATGTCAAATATACCTCTATTAGATGTTATTAAGATGTTTATGATTTAGAATGTATGTAAAACTCACATCTTACAGACATCTGTCAGATGTTTGTACACAGCAGATGCTTGTGATCTTTAACAGACATCTTGCAGAAGTACGTGTGCTATCTGGTTAATATTAACTAGTTGTTGTTACCACTGTAAACCTAAAACAATTATATTTAAACCAAATATGGGGTCAGTGAAGCTTCCACACATTTTATCATTTCATTTTGTATAACAGTGGAGGCTATAACCTCCAAGTTATGGTCAATTTCATTGTGTACAATGTTGTATTCTTAAAAATGCACACAGACACAATGTCCTGATGCTGCCCTTTGCAGAGCCACACCTGTAACATTCCTTTATTTCAAAAGCAGAGAATAATAAAGCTTTCAGCTTACATCACAAAAGGCATAACATTCAAATGATCACATATCTATTATTTACAGATGAACTGATTCTTTAAAGTGCTTCATTGCAAAGAAAACAATGCATCAATATAGATCCGTCTACAAAATATTATACAGCTTTGTAATTGATAAAAAATATTTTGCAAGAATATATGTAGCGCTGCTTTGTTTGCTTATTTAAAGTGTGGGTTGCGTTCACTAAAAGATTTAGCAGCTGATGTATTACATGTATTGGGAAAAAATATGAACAGTAAAACCTTTAACATAGAATATGATTTATTTCAACATGTACAAGAATGCATCAGTCACAATTAGGTGGATCTGAGGCAAGACAAATAACATTCATTCATGTCTACACCATTCATCCCGAGATGTCAGCTATACACCCTGATCTTCAGCTCACTAGTGTGTCTACGGTTAATGCCTCTGTGATTTACCCACAACCCTGTACTGTTGTTTACCCATATTTGTGTTTACAGTGCACATTAAATACAAAAACCTCTGCTACAAAAGTGCTCAAACTGACTTCTTCATCGAGTTCAAAGACATTAAGATGTTGGGGCTCTCCTCCATGACACGGACCAGAAGATTGTCTATATACTGTTCCAGCTCCCCAATCTTAGCGTCCTTCTGAGAAAGCTGCTGCCTCTGCTTTTCCAGCAAGTTAATGAGTTCGTCATGGGTTAGCTGAGAGTACGGTCCCGTCCCTTTAGCCTCTGGAGCCTGAAAGATTCAGTTAAACAAAATTAGCATGCTTAAAAGTCAGCGGAGCAACATCTTAAAACAGCCAAATTTCTACTCAACGCATGGTAAATGGCTATACAATAGTAAAAGAGAGAAAAAAAGCTCACGGTACCTTCATCTTGACTTGCATGTCATCTGTAGTTTTTGCAGATCTGGAACCATCTTGGGTTTCTCTGTGGTCTGGCTGCTTGTCAGTGGTGCTCAGGGGTTTCACTGCATGGGGCCTGAAAAGAGAAAGAGAGCTGTAAGTCTTACAGGCAGATCTGAGATTGCAGGGGTGGAATACAAAGCAGTCAATCGCAGAACTCTGCCAGAAGACATTTGTGCATAATTTTGATATAATCCTTAGTGGAGAAAAAAAAAGAGAGAAAGAAAGGGTGACGAATACATCCTGCCCTGAATTTTTTGGACTTCAAAGAACATTGAAGGGAACTGTTAAATGTGAAAATTGACGCCTTTATTTTTCACAAAAGGAAAATGCTCATATCTATGGTTTTCAATTAGCGGATAACCGTTTTAGAATTAATGCAAAAACACAAAGTTCACACTGGGAAATTAAACACCCCATCGATATGATCTGAAACTCTGAGAAGACAAAGTTTAAACTATTGCAAACCATTTTCTGCAGAAAGACCAGTTATGTGGAATGTCACATGAAAGTCACAACAATGAGTAATCTAGGGTTCAGAGTGTAACAACAGAGTGTAAAAACAGATGTGCACGCCTTGCAGTCAAGCAATAAGTTACCTGAACTGGTCATCACAAATTGTGGCATAGCAAGCATTTTAACTTACACCTCCCCATCTTTTGTGAGTTTTATGTTGCTTGCCTGAAGTGCAAAGAAACAAAATGCAGCTGGCTGAAACAAATGACAATTTTAATACCAAGCAAAAGGTTTTGTGGGTAATCAACTGCAAAAGCAGGATGCAACAATTCGGGCAGTACAAGGGCGTCTAATCCTTTCTGCAGAGTTTACCTCCAACCCTTATTAAAAACACCTAAGATGACTAAGGTGTCCAATATTGTTAGAAACTTCCAGGCCTGTGCTTCCCAAAAGCAAACAGATTACACTGAGCAGTGGTGCCAGTGGTTTCAACAATCTACTTAGGCTTACATTGCTTTTGGGAAATGTGTGTGTTGGAGCAAGCTGAAGCCAAACTCTGCAGGCCCTCCAGGAGCAGTATTGAAGACCACAGAGGTTGTAAAACTAGATGAACACAATGTTATGTAATTAATATTCATGAGCCAAGTTGGTGAGTTTAATAATATTTTCCTACTTTTCAGGACATTTTTACACCACTGTCCACTGAAAATGAGAAAAACAATTACACTGGAACCGCAGTTGAATGAGTCCGACATATGCACAGAACTACCTACTGTCTCAACGTTTCATGTCCGAAGTATACTTTGGGCTTTAGCATAGTACAGAAATACTGAGAGACACTTCTGTGAACACAGGTCATGGATTTGCCTTTCAGCAGAATTGGTAAAAAGAAAGACTTTTGTGCCCCTTTTTTACAATATGCAATATAAGTCTTAGATGTCCCCAGAATTTGTCTGTGAACTTTCAGCTCAAAATACCCCACAGATCATTTATTATATAATTTTGAAAATGCCTACTCTGAGTGAAAGCAGAAACACAACGGTTTCAGGCATGTCTCTTTAAATGCAAATGAGCTGCTGCTCCCCGCCCCCTTTTCCAGAATAGGGCTGGAGCTTTATAGCTCGTGCTTCAGATACTAAAAACATCTGTTTGGTTTTGATTACCATGTCTATCGTGATGAAATCATACGCTTTAAAAGCGTTTTAGGGTTTTCTGAGTGCACACATTGGAAACGCGCACAGAAAGTGGATGTCATACAGCATGTGAGTACCAAATTAAGTTTTCTTTCATGTCTTACTGCACTTAAACTGTCAAATACACAAGTTTATGCTAAAAACACATCAGTTACAGAAACAGTTGGTTATGTCTGTGAAGGTAAACGGCTGGAAAAGAAATCGCATGTTTATATTAGATCTGTGTTGCAGCAGCGTAATATACAGTAAATAAATAAATAAATCCACTGCTATCTTGTCTCTGTAGAACTAGTACACCATTGTCGCTTATGAAAACAGACGCCGCCATAGGTGGAAAAGTGCAGATTAAGGGGCGGTAATATTATAATAAGATCCCCTTCCTACATCAAGGAAGGGAGCGAATTTTGAGCGGCTCGTTTTTTCACATGCTTACAAAGAAAGGTTAAGTTACTGGGTTGTCCTTTTTGATGTTTTCTGAATTGGAAGATGCACCAGGAACCCATTTATAGCACTTAAACAGGGAAAACTCAGATTGTCATGATATATCCCCTTTAAAACTACACAACCTTTAGAAATTTCAAAAACTACCACAGAATGGATAACAGGAGCCTACTGTCAACATCTGCTACTACTTCTAAGGGCACGTGTCTAAAGTCAGTCCTGAAGAACCAGTGTCCTTCAGAGTTTAGCTCCAACTTGCCTCAACAAGTTCCCTGCTGGGAAGTTTCTAGTATGTCTAGTAAGAGCTTGATTAGCTGGTTCATGTGTGTCTAACTGGGGTCGGAGCTAAACACTGCAGGACCACGTTTGGTCACCCCTGTGTAAGGGTCTCTAGAAGTTCTATGCATGGCCTCACCTGCAGGGTTTGAAGGCAGGATCACCTGTTCTCTCGCTTTCATTCCCATTTTTTTGCCCAGCGACTGGTTGAACATCAATAGGTGACACTCTGGCCTGAGGGAGAGACCTGTGCCCTGACCCATGATATGCTTCTGGTCTCAGAGGAACGAGAGCTTCACTGAAGGTTGAAGATGAGTTCACCATGGATTCGGAAAAATATGAAGTTGACTTGCTACTATTAATAGTTAATGACAGGTCTTGATCTTGTATGGACGATTGACTGGTTGAGTTCAGTGCAGCTTGAACTGTGGATTCTGATTTGGCAGGAGGCAATGGGGCCTGACTCTTCTTTTTGGAAACTCCACTCTCAAGCAGAACATTTTCAGCATTCTTGGGATCATTCACATTGCTGAGAACCTTTCCAAGGACTGGATCAGATATTGCAGGTATGTCTTCTCCAAGAGAGTCTAGATTAGACTTTGCTGGCAAATCTTTGTGTCTGCTTTCTCTTGAGAAAAGGTCATCAGAGTTCACAGGGTTGAGTTTGGTATAAGGCTCTTCAGATACAAGAAGATCATCAAACTTGTCAGTTGACTCATCTAATTGATCAATGCAAGAGTTTGAGGCAGCACTGGTTTCATGTTCAGTCAAGTGAATGTTACTACTTGCTAAAGAGTTGTTCAGTTCAGTTTTAGATGTAGAAATCTTGCAAGGTTTTGACTGCAATGAAGGCTTTGGAGCTGGACCCTTGTTGTGTTTAGCTGTTTTGACATCAGTAGATACAAAAGGGTTGATTTCTTGTCTGGGATGACCCTGTATAAGATGCAATAAACTGTTCCCAAAACTGGCTGCATCAGAGGTCCTTGACTCATCTTGTGAAACTGGCCCTGCTTTGTTAGTCTGGCCTTTTTCCTGGAATCTAGATATAGGAGTTGTGGGTTGGTCTGCATGATTGTTCTGAACTTCTTGCTTGTTCTTTGGTGGTAAAGGTGCGGGACGTTTGTCCCGTCGTAAACTGCAAGAATCAGAGTCTCTACCGTCCTCAGATGCTCTAGATGAAAAAAAAGCTTGTGTGGCTTCAGGAATTGCTGGTGCTCTTGGAAGAACGTCTGGTTTTCCCATCTGCATCTTGTTCTGGGGAGGCATTGGGGCACGTCGTTTCTTCTCTGACCTTTCTGTGATGTCTCCAAATTGGACAACTTCCTCAGTGTTTCCAACATCAGACTCATCTAAGAACGGGTTGGTGTTTGGCACAGATGCTTGCGAAAAGAAGAGTCCAGAAACAGAAGAACTGAAGAAGCAGGATAATGAAAGGAAACATTAAACTCGATCAAACACATCTGCTGAATATCGAAATACTTTGGCAAGCAAGTTAAAGCCACTTTGCTTTGGTTAACAACCATCAAAACCACTAAAAAGGCACTTTTAAGTCATTAAAACTGACCCTATTTTATTAAACATATCCATAAACCTTTAAAAGCAATAGTTAACATCCAAATTACAATTCTGTAACCCTTTACTCATCCTCGTGTCATTCCAGTCTCTTTGGAGTAAGTTTATGGACATTTATTACATTTGAGCAATAAAGATTTCAGAGAAAAACTTGCACAAAACTTCCTTACTTTAACTGCTGCTTGAAAAGATAACTGGCTTAGATTTAAAGAGCCACCCACAAATCATGCTATTTGCTCTCCAGTCTCCTACACATTCCAGAATTGTTTCATGAAGCCCTCAAGTGCAAGAGTCAGAGAAAAGGAACTGCCTGATCAGCTGTTTTCCAGGGAAACAGATTACTCCAGCTTCCCCTGGGTTAGATCTCAATCAAATACCACACAAGAGCAAACACAATGAGGGTTAGAGACTTTACAAATAACTGTCAGCATTAATGCATCTCAGCAGAAATAAACAGATAAGACCATGGTAAAAAAAAAAAAAAAAAAAGACTCTTTATTGAGGTTTGGGTATTTCATTTGGTTAAGGGTTACTCAGCTTAGTCTGTATGATAATCATCTTCAGAAAATATGATGAGAAAAACAAAGTTAATGTGACTGTACTTTGAGTGCTAGAAAGAACTGCATTTCATTCCAGACGTTTTTTGGACTTGTACAGACACGGACTCATACCAACACACACACAGACTTCTGCATGTTTCATAACAGAGCCAAATGCTCTTACATGACGCCGTTAATCATGACAGCGTGGTGTTATGGGTCCCCTGATATCGAGTTAGTCTAAGCAAACTACAGAAACACTGAGAGACACTTCCATGCCTTTGATATTCAAGCTGTGATCATGGGTCATGGATTTGCCTTCCAGCAGAATTGGTAAATAAGCAGACGTTTGGAGAATGATTTGAAAAAGCTCTGTGAAATTATAAAAGTATGAGTTATGAAGAATGTTTGAAGAGTTTTTAGAGCTGCAAATAGCTGTCAGCCTGATGTCTGTCAAGCCACAAACTTGATGAAAAAAGAGTGCTTTTTTTTAGTTCTGATTAGTACACTGAAGCTAAATGCAAATGACTGGTAAAGGTTGCTTGTTTATTTACAGAACTTTTTATGAAAAGTGGCCCCGTCCACAGACACATCCCATTGGTCCAAAATCTACCTCACATGTTCTGAATGGCTGATTTTAACACCTCACACAGTATTTTGTAGGGCTGCCCTCTAATAGTCGAAGAGAAGAGGCTTGGTTAACCAAAATTTTATTGGTCGCTTTGTCAAAAAAATTCACAGGAAGTGCCGAATTCACGCAGACTGTGACGGACAGATCGTTAAAGGCTGGTCTTTGTGGTAATACAGTACATCGGGCAGGACATCCAAATGCAAAATCTTCAACCTTAAATGGCCACTCAATCTAATGTTAACCTAGAAAAATGCGCTTTTCAAGTGTCTGTGCGGAGTTGTGGAGGCCGAATAGTAGCACGCTCACTGCATGACAGATGGAGGTGTCAGCGCGGTCACTTGCTCTTAAAATACTCCGTCATTTTTGGTCATACAAATATAAGTAATGCATCTTTCGAATCTGTAAAGAGTCAAGTTTATTTGTGTGAACTCACGATAACAATTAAACGTTGCACTTTTGTAAAATAAAGCAAACTGGATGTGCTTTCTGCCGTCTCTTTGAACTTGAGCGTGAAACTCCGAAACGCTGCGTATACTTGCGTTACAGAACCAATTCAAATAGAAAACAAATATTCTCAGATTATGTTATCCGTATGAAACGTGCATACAGGCACATCACTACTGCGGAGATGACAAGTCATTGTCGCTGACTTTAACTCTTAAGCCAAAAACAAAGAAAGCACTAGTTTGTCAATAAATTATTAAAACGGTTATGCAGTCTCCTTGCTGTTTTTCACCTGACACATTCATAATTATTCTATCTGCCGGTGTGCTGTGGCAAGCTTTTTTTGTGCGTGCTTGAGCGCTTATTAAACTATTTAAGCAATTAAAGGTTCATTATTATGATCTATATGGTTTAAAAATAAACGTGTGACTAATAGTCGGCTAATGCTTAAAATGAACAACTAACAGTCGACCAGAAAAATCTTTAGTTGAGGGGGGCAGCCCTAGTATTTTGCTTTGTTTGAGAACAGATAAATTATTAAGTTGCCATGTTGTGTTTTTGAGTATAATTTACGTAACACATGCAGATTTTTACTCTTAGGCTCGTTTTACAGTTTACGTGAAAATCTGTTCATGTTTCATGAACAAGACCAAATGGGTGTAAGACACTGACCTGGGCTTGACTGCAGAGACTTTGGTGGACCGACTGAGGGCTTCAGGTTGAGAAACAGCGGGATGCTCAAAAGGATTGGTGGAGCTCTCGTCGAATAAGAAAGGGTCTTCAAAAGGATTGGTGGATGGGATGTAGTCTGAGTTAATCTCGTCAGGCGTTTTTTTGCTCGTATTCACTCGAGCACTCCTGGGTTTTGCCTCAGGCTGCTGTTCTTTCTCTTTCTTCTGTCTCTCCATTTCTTCTTTCTCTTGACGGATTCTCTCCTGGTCTGCTTTCTCTTTCAGCTTCCTCTTCTCCTCTTCTTTCTCAGCCTCTCTTCTCGCCTGCTCCTCTCTCATCCTTTCCTCCATTCTCTTGTTCGCAAGCTCCAGCTTCTCTTTTTCCAGCCGTAGCATTTCTTGCTCTTTTCTTTCTTTCTCCTCAGACAGTCTTCTCTCTTCTTCCTCTTTCTTTTTCCTCTTTTCCTCTGCTTCCACCTTTTCTTTTTCTTTCTGTAGTCTTTCCTCTTCTTCAGCACGTCTTCTTTCCATCTCCATTTTTCTTGTCTCTTCTTTTCGCAACTTTTCATTCTCAAGTCTCGTTCTTTCCTCTTCCTCCATTCTCTTTCGTTCATCTTCTTCCTTCCTAGCCTTTTCCTCTTCTTCCATTTGCTTCCTTTTCTCCTCTTTGATCCTCTCCTCCTCAGCTTTTCTTCTTTCCTCCTCTTGTCTAACTCTTTCCTGTTCCTTCTTTATTCTGATCATTTCCTCCTGCTCAATCCTTTTCCTTTCTCCTCTCTCCTCTTCCTCAATTCTTCTCCTTTCCTCTTCCTGTTTTTGTAGCTTCCTTTTCTCTTCCTCTCTCTCCATCCGTTTCCTCTCTTCTTCCCTTTCTATTCTCTTTCTTTCCTCCTCCATCTCCATCCGCTTCCTCTCCTCTTCTCTCTCTATCCTCTTTCCTTCTTCCTCCCTTTCCACTCGTTTCCTCTCTTCTTCCCTTTCTATCCTCTTTCTTTCCTCCTCCATCTCCATCCGCTTCCTCTCCTTTTCCCTCTCTATCCTCTTTCTTTCTTCCTCTCTCTCAATCCATTTCCTCTCCTCTTCCTCTCTTTCCAACCGCCTCCTCGCCTCTTCCCTCTCCAATCTCAGTTTTTCCTGTTCTCTCTCAATCTGTTTCCTCTCCTCCTCTTCAGCCTGTCTCCGTTCCTCCTCTAGTCTTTTCCTGACTTCCTCTTCCTGTTTCCTCTGTTCCTCTTGTCTTCTGTACATCTCTTCCACTGCATTCTCTTGAGTTTGTAGCTCAGAGGAGTCCATTGAGGTGCTGGACGTTTTCCTGTTATGACCTCTGCGCAGGTCCTCCATGGATCCGTGGCCTGAGCTGTTTAGGCTGAAGGTGGAACCGGCCCTGGATCCTCTGGTCTCTGCCTCTTCTGTATAGACGTGGCTGCCGTTGATGCACACGTTGTTTTGTGCCGTGCCCAGTCCAAGAGAGCCGGTGCCTTGGGAAACCTTGCTGTCTGTGCTTCCGGTCCGCTTGTGCTTCAGAAATTTGAATTTCTTTTTGCCTTTGAAGATAAAAAAAAGAGAGGAGGAAATCACAATAACATTATACTATTGAAATTCTGCACCAATTTAGACATTTTGTCAGACCCTAACTTCTGCTAATTATGTTTTTAATTACGTTGGGATGGACAATATATCAGTACTACAGCGATTATGTAATATATTAACTATAGTGTCCTGCACACAGTAGTAAAAAAAAAAATCCAATATTCTGGTGTTCGAACAATTTTGGGTTTGACTGTATATTATACTGGAGATGTGTGTCATTTATTGGTCATTTTACCTTTAGTCTAACTTCATCATCATCATCTAATGTTAACTTAAAAGCAGTGTTATTATTATTATTATTATTGAGATACTATTATATTTTGATATCTTTTTTATTTTTTATTTTGAAGAAATAGCAATTTTGTAATTTGGTAATTGTGTTTTGTTAAAACTCTGTTTCAGTTTTTGTTATTTTTTATTTTATTATTATTATTTTTTTTTTTAAATATGTCTATATAGATTTTACTTATTGTTATTTCAGTTCAGTTAGAACTTTTCTTTGGCAACTAGTTTTTTATATTTTCTATATATACTTCATATTTTATTTCAGTTAAAGATTTGGTATTTTATTTTATTTCAAATGACGGAATTCGTTATGGTTTTAGTTTGCTATAATAACTCTGCCAAAAATGAATGACAAAACACAAGTAATTTATTACCATTGTTAAATATAATCTTAAAATTAACCTCAAAATAAATATCCAATAGACATTAGTTAATGTATTAACGAACATGAACAAACAATAAACAATACGTTTATTACACTTTTTATTCATCTTTGTTAATGTTAGTTAATAAAAATACAGTTCTTCATTATGTTAGTTCACAGTGCATTAACTAATGTTAACAAACACAACTTTTTTAACACGTAATTTTAATAATGCATTAGTAAATGCTGGAATTAAGATTAACTAAAATTATTAAATGCTGTAGTATTGTTCATTCTTAGCTCATGTTAACTAATGTTGTTAACTAATGTTAATTAATGAACCTTATTGCAAAACGATAAAAAATTATAATTTCTAATAATAATAAAATTAATAAATTATCAGTTTATACTCTCTAATGTCATGGGCAAAATCGTTGCTATTTTTTTAAAAATAAATATGTAAATAAATAAACATGATGTTAACTTCAATCAAATCAGACTAAACCAGTATAATTAATATCAGAAGATATCAATATCTACATTGCATTTGGCAGATGCAAGGGACTTGCATATATATGTGACCCTGGACCTGGACCCTGGAAGTAGCTGGGGTATTTGTAGCAATAGCCAAAAATGCATTGTACGGGTCAAAATTATTGATTTTTATTTAGAAAATTATTGACCCATATGACTGGTTTTGTTATATTTATATATAATATGCACATATTTATTAGTTCATGATTTCTCTGGTGTTTCTAGCATCATACTCTGTTGTTTGATGTGCAGAAACAGGTAGCGGTAGCTAACATATCCATCCCTAATATTGAAAATATTACAGCAATAAATTCTGTTGTTATACCTTCAGGAGACTCTACATTTAGGCCAGATGATCTGCTCAGACTGATGGCCGAGTCTTTTTCAGGCAGTGTGCCGAGTGTGGACATGGACTGGGAAATGTTACGGTGCAAACTCGGCTTCGGTGCAAAGAGGGACTTAAGTTTGTTCTTCTTTTTGGCTCCAGGTGTAGTATCAGGTTCTTCTTCTCCCTCGCTGTCAGTCAGCACCTGGGCGACTGAAGGCACAATGGCGGAAGCAGAATCTGACATCCCATCTTTCTTTTTCCCTTTCAGCTTATCCTTGAGCTTGCCAAGCCGTGAGCGTGACTTATCCTGCCCGGAGAGGTCGTACATGCTGGCCGTCATGTTGTTCTTCATGAACTGAATGTCTAAGAGCACCTCACCCCTGTCTTTGTCAGCCTTCCCCGTCTTGCCCATCAACTTGAACCATCTGTTTGAAAACAAATAGCACAGGATGTTTAGTTTCAAACATTTTTCATTTCCCAAAGCACCTCCCTCATCAAGAAAGCTAGAGGCAACACATAAGATAAAGGATACAAGATTATGTAGTGTTGCAGACTTGGCCAGAAAAGCAAAAATGACAAGGTTGTTGTGCACTCAAAGCTTTAGGATCTCAAAGTCCGAGTAAATAGTTTCACGTGATTGTTGACATTCCTCAACGGCTATAAACCAGAACAGCACATTATGGTTCAGTGGCCGAGACACTGTCTAGTCATAACCTTAAGACACTAGTGGAGAAGAAAGACGTCAAGGTCTAAAACAAATGCCTACTGTGTAGAAAGTCTCAAATCAATGTGTTTTTTTGGAACAAAAAACCTGCATTTTCCCTTTTAACATCAATAAAACAGGTCTATCAATCAAAAAGTCCAAAATACAACTTACAGCCTTGAGCAAGCTGTTTCTTAGCTACAAAGAGAGATGTATCATGTTGTTTTCCAAGCTAAGTGTTGTAGGAAATGAAAGTCTGAGCTGGCAAGCTAACATGCCTGTAAGGAACAACAAATTTAGATCTATGAAAAACGTAGAGGAATAAGATGAGGACACTAGAGTGCGGTAACTGCACACAGGGCTCATTTCATGGAAACTTATGTTTGCAGTAGCGTATGGCTGTGAGAATGGAGTGGGTGGCTTAGAAAAACAATTTTGAGACACAAAACTGACACTCAGGGCAGAAAACATATATTGGCAGATTAGGGGCAGGTTTAAGAGAAAAAAATGGAAGTTCACTAAAACCTTTTAAAAGTCAAAAGTGTCTCTTTAAAGCGATAGCTCACCAAAAATGAAAATTCGGTCATTAATTACTCACCCTTGTAGGGCCCTATGATTTCCACGATGTGGAAAACGCGGACGGAATCGCAGAATCCAGTCATGAAAATGGAATTTACTGAATAACGCGGAATGTCACGGAATTTGTCAAAGTCTGAATTAATTGATCAAAAGTAGGTCATTACACTTAAATCAAACCACGATATGGACTAGTATCAGTATATATTACGCCGCAAAAATACTATTTAAATGTGAATCCTGCATGTTCTGCATGCCTCTGTTTCAATGAATAGAGCAGACAAGCGGTTTCGGTTACTACACACACTGAAAAGCGCGTGACGCTCGCGGTGATTTCAGCTTCTGTCGTCTCACTAAATGAGGACATAAATACATGAACAATATCTGCTGAGAGTCACTTCATGAGAATTTGACCGTTCCATTTTAGGAAAACTAGTGTTATATCATACACACAAATGTAAAGGTAGACACGGCAACCCGTCAAAATAAAAGTCTGGTTTAACTTGAAGACATTGTGCCAGATATATTACTACTATTACTACTATTACTAAAATTAAACAAACATTATTTTTTAGGGTATATTCACAAAACATTTATTCCATGTTTTCTTAATTTTTTAATAATTAAAAGATAAATTAAATGAATGTTTTATGCCTTCATTTGATAACCAGAACATTGTAAATACACAACACAGAATTTCTGAGGGTAAAAAAAAACTTTTATAAGGCTATTTTAAGAACAAATTTGAATAAATTAAGTATGCATTCAAATAATTAGACATGCTAAAACACAGAATTTGATAACAATAAAACATTTCATAGGGTCCTAAACATGTCATTTTTGTTAAACCTTTATTAAATTGATGTGAAATTGTATAAGTTTCATGATTTTAATTAATGAGACATTAGCTCTTTGATTAATAAAATTTAATTTAACCATTGAAAAGGAAGTGAGAAAAATTAAACCGGGAAAAAACGGAATCCAGAACCATTTTAAAAAGGAAAAAACGGAATTTGGAAGAAAATAAAACGGATTTCATTCCAAACCCGTAAGAGCTTTGTTTATCTTCAAAACACAAATTAAGATATTTTTAATGAAATCCAAGAGCTTTTTGACCCTTCATAGACAGCAATGCAAGTAAGGACATAGATAAAATAGTCCGTGTGACGTCAGTGGTTCAACCTTAATTTTATGAAGCTACGAAACTGCCAAACGATTATTCGCGATTAATCTCATGCAAAATAAAAGTTTGAGTTTGCCTAATAAATGTGTGTACTGTGTGCAATTATTATGTATACATAAATGCACACAAATTAATGTACATATTTAAGAGAAATATGTTGTGTACAAAATATTTATTTATACATGATATAAATCATATAAAAATTATGATAAATACATATACTTGTAAATATTTCTTAAATATATACATGAACGTGTTCGTATTTATATATACATAATTACACACAGTACACACACACATATTAGGCAAACTCAAACTTTTATTTTGTATGCAATTAATCGCAATTAATCGTTTGACAGCCCTACTAAGAAAATACTTTTTGTGTGCAAAGAAAACAAAAATAATGACTTTATTCAACAATTTCTTCTTTTCGGTGTCAGTCTCCGCCACCACTCATGAGAAAGAAGAAATTGTTGAATAAAGTCGTTATTTCTGATTTCTTTTTTGCACAAAAAGTATTCTAGTAGCTTCATAATATTACGGTTGAACCACTGATGTCACATGGACTATTTTAATGATGTTCTTACTATCTTTGGGCCATAAAACATTTCATATGCATTACTGTCAAAGCAGGGTCAGAAAGCTCTCGGATTTCATCAAAAATATCTTAATTTGTATTCTGAAGATGAACAAAGGTCTTACAGGTTTAGAACGATGTGAGAATGAGTAATTGTAATTTTTGTATGAACTATCACTTTAAACACAACGTCAGTCATTAAAAATAAAGACACATAGTGCCTGACATAAGGGTTTGGCAATAAAATAAAATGAAATGTAATAGAACAAAATACAAAGTCTGTGTAAAAAGTTTCATGTGATCGTTGACATAACTTAACAGCTATAAACCAGAACACTGTGTGCTTTAATGACCAAGAGATTGTCTTGTCAAAATTCAAGGACACTAGTGAAGAACAATGAGTTCAGGGTCTAAAACAAAAATCTACTGTAGAAAAACAAGTCATGATGAGAGACAGCTGGGGGAAAAAAAAGACCCATAAATCTGACACAGAGTTCCTGACATGAGGGTTTGGTGATAATAATAATAATAATAATAATAAATTAAAATGCTAAAAAAATTAAAAATTAAAAAAAAAATAAAATAAAAAAAAAAAAAA
>JAHKKF010533394.1:0-11908 GCA_019740295.1 Labeo calbasu
TGTAAATAACTAAATACATTAGCACGATAATATCATGTATTGACGATCTCGCAGGCTGATGATAGGACCCAACACTGCTGTAGTGTATTATTTACTCACCCTCCATGCATCCTAGGTGTATTTGACTTCCTTCTTTCAGACGAACGCAATCAGAGTTATATTAAAATTTGCCTCACATGGCTCCGGGCGGTTGATAAAGGCCTCCTGTATCGAATCGATGCGTTTTTGTAAAAAAAAAATCCATATTTAAAACTTATGAATCACTTTAATCTAGCTTGTCCTAACAGTTGTACACAGAACTTGCTTCTATGACAAGGGGCATGGCAGTACTGAAACTGTCTAAGCTGTTGGCCAATCGCAATGCAGTGGGACAGCTAACCAATCACAAAAAATTTTGTTTTTCGGAAGGTGGAACCCAAAACTAATTGAATAATTTTGTGTCAGGCTGGGAGAAATGTATTGTAATAATGTAAATTATATTAAAAATAATGTGTTTTTTGAACCACCAAGCATGAAAGCATGTTCTAGTTCACCCCCAAAGCAAAATCAAGACTCTGTTAAAGAGCATAATAGGACCCTTTTAAGGGCCTTATAGGTAAGAAGTAATATTTTGTAGCTGGTACGGAAGAGATTCTGTGTACTGTTTTTTTCAGTAAGTAATATCTCTATCTTATCTAAATTTAATAGGAGAAAATTATTGGTCATCCAATCTTTTACATTTTTAACACACTCTGTTAACTTTGATAATTTAGAAGTTTTATCTGATCTTGTTGAGATATATAGTTGAGTGTCATCAGCATAACAATGGAAACTAATCCCGCATTTTCTAATAATATTACCAAGGGGCAGCATGTATATAGAAAATAGCAGAGGACCTAGGGCAGATCCTTGTGGCACTCCATACTTTACTGGTGACAAATGAGATGACTAGTTTAAATAAACAAAGCGGTAGCGATCGGACAGGTAGGATCTAAACCATCTTAAAGCCTGCCCTTGGATACCCACATGGACCCATCCTTTGCCTCACCCTTCTGGACTCATACCTCATACATTCATACCTCATGGTGTATGACGTGGTGGCCCAGTATGGTCCCGGATGTCACCTGCTACGTTAAAGGCTACTCGATCTGTGCCATGATCCATTTTGTAGTTGATCTATTAGTATGTCATAATCTATAGTGTCGAACTATAGTGTTGAACGCAGCACATATACAATGGGCCTTTTTCACGGTCCGCGTTTGGAAACTGGAAGCGTCAAATAGTTGTGTAAAATAACTTCTGCTGTAGCCTGTATGAATGGCAATGCCCATAACAGGGGATGGTTGTGATTTATTAATGAAAAATTCATCATAGATGTTTCATCAAAACATATCAAACACAGTTTACGATCATTAATCGGGAATGAGAAAACAAGCAAAAATGTTGTCATGATATTTTGATGCACATTTCATGATTTAAATGGGTGTATGCACAATACTTCAGAGACAGACCAGCTTTTTATTTAAAAAATGCACGAATAGCATACAAACAACACATTCAACACAGTTGAATTGTTTGTCACTGGATATGTTTGACTGTTTGCTGTTTCTGTAATCCATAAAGCACCACCTGTTTGATTTGACTGGCCATCTCAGTCTTTTTTTGAGATGAGTAATGTTAGACTGCTGAGGCCTAAATCTGTCTATAGTGTCTATAGTGGCTACGGTCCTGCACACATTTAGATAAAATATGCCACTCTCATGAATGAAAAGCACAAAAATGTTAGGCACAAACATTAAGTGAAAAAATATTAATGGTCATTTGCAGCCAGAAGGGATGCTTGAACAAGCCTGAACAGTCATATGACTAAGAACTAATGCTGAGGTCTGAGAATGTCTAAATATGACCATATTAGTATAAATGAGGCTTGTGTGAATATCATGTTTCTATGCTGCTACCCCCTTCAGTGCATTGCTTGTCATCTTCACAATGAAATAAACAGATTTTCAGTATACAAATAAGCTAATTGGACATATTCATAAGGTCTGTTCTGTCTCTATGAATGTTGTAAATTTAATAGTAATTTTGAACCCACTGAATATATTAGATTACTGTATGTTTTGTTAAATAATTACAAATAGAAATAAATAAGATTAATCAAAAATTAAACATCAATTTTTGGTAAATATACACAGGTTGTCACAACAGGAGGCAAGGCAGACAACGGTAAGTATAAATGAACTTTCTTTATTGAAGTGGTATAGCAGAAGCTTCTCAATCTTAATCGCGGCAAACAATGAGCTGAGTCCCATACCCTCTCATTCTCACGGAACCAGTAATCTACTGCTGGGACTACCACTGGGAAGTTCTCCAGTCCAGGGGAAGAGAGATGGTTGGTATCCAAGAATGCATTGAAATGGAGTCAAACCTGTGGTTTCTTGATGGAGGGAGTTCTGTGCATATTCTGCCCAGTGTAAAACTGGCTCCAGCTGTCTTGGTGTTCATGACAGTAAGCCGGAGATATTGCCCGATTTCCTGGATCTTACACTCGGTCTGGCCATTCGTCTGAGGATGGTACCCTGAGGATAAGGTTACTGATACTCCCAGGAGGCGGAAGAATCCTCACCAGAGTTTTGATGGAAGACAGTGAAACAGAGCCTTCGCAGTTTCCAATGCGGTAGGTAATCCTTTCAGAGGGATGAGCTTGCAGGCTTTGGAAAAGCGATCGACAATGACGAGAATAGTGGTAAATCCTTGTGAGGCAGGAAGATCAGTGGCAAAGTCCACTCCCAGGTGGGACCAGGGTCTGCGAGGCAAGGGTAAGGGTGCCAGCTTACTCTCAGGCAGATGGCGTGTTGTGGTGGTCATGGCACAGACCGAACAGCCTTAAACGTAGCGGGCAACATCCGGGGCCATACTGGGCCACCAGTACTGGTTCCGGAGTAGCGAGAGGGTTCGTTGGCTGCCTGGGTTCCCCGATCCCGGACAGGTATGAACTGAGTCCAGAAGGGTAAGACAAAGGATGGTGGGAACATAGATTTTCCCTTCTGGACCTCCCGGCGGAGCAGGTTCAGCAAGAGTGGCGGCACGGATCTGGGATGGGACTGGCAAAGATGGTAGGAAGGAGTATGGGTTCTGGTTCCTCTGGAGTAGGGTCGGGTTGATGGAGTCGTGAAAGAGCATCAGCTTTGAGATTCTTATGGCCTGGGCGATAGGTGACTTTGAAGCGGAACCTGGTGAAGAACTGAACCCAGCGGACTTGTCTGGGATTTAGGCATTTAGCCTCTCGGAGATATTGAAGATTTTTATGGTCGTGACTACTTCGATTGGGTGTTGTGCTCCCTCCAGCAAATGCCGCAACTCCTCCAGCGCAAGCTTGATGGCGAGTAGCTCGCGGTTCCCGACATTGTAATTCTGCTCAGCCGGGGACAGTTTCTTGGAGAAATATGTGCATGGATAGAGTACAGGGGGCTTACCCTTCCATTGGGACCGCGCCCACTCCAAGGGTAGATGCGTCTACCTCTATCACAAAGCGAAGTGTGGGGTCCGGATGAGTCAATACAGGTGCAGAACAGAAGGATGATTTTAGTTGCCGGAAGGCCTTGAGGGCGTCTGAGGTCCAGGTGAGATTCTTGGGTTTCCACTGGAGCATAGATGTAAGTGGTGCTGATAACTGGCTGAACTGGAAGATGAATCACTGACAGAAGTTGGCAAATCTGAGGAAACGTTGGAGTTCCTTTACAGTAGTGGGTTGTGGCCAGTCACTGGAAGATTTCATTCATAAAGTTCTGAAATATGGATGGTGAGTTGGACAGGCCATAGGGCATTATCCGGTACTCGTAGTGACCTGAAGAGGTAATGAAGGCAGTCTCCCATTTATCTCCTTCACCAATTTGGATGAGGTTGTAAGCGCTTCTTAGGTTGAGTTTATGAATACGTTGGCTCCACGAAGTTCCTCTAATGCGGCCGAAACCAGAGGAAGGGGGTAGGCAAACTTAATGGTCTGTGAGTTGAGTGCTCGGTAGTCTATGCAAGGACGTAGGCCCCCATCCTTTTTGGACATGAAGAAGAAACTCACTGCTGCGGGAGAGGTAGACAGTCAGATGAACCCCTGTTGTAGTGCCTCTTTTATGTACTCCTCCATGGCAGCCTGCTCCGGGATCGACAGTGGGTAGACATATCCCTTGGGTAATTTGGCCCCAGGCAGCAGATCTATGGCGCAGTCCCATGGCCGATGTGGTGGAAGATGGGTGGCCGTGACTTTACTTAATACATCCCGGAACGCCTGGTACTCCTGAGGAATCCGGAAGTTATTCTTGTTTTCGGGATTCTTAATGAAGGTTGAGCAAAGAGATAGCTTCGGACGGCCAGATGTGGGTGCAGGGAGATCGATCAGGCATTGCTCTTGGCATCATTCAGTACCTCTTCAGTGGCCCAGTAGAAGTCAGGATGGTGTTGGGCCAACCAGGGGCGTCCCAGGACAATGTTCACCAATGGCTCCTCCAGCACCAGAAATGTAAGACATTCCGTGTGAAGACACCCGAAGTGGAGGGAGGTTTCCGGGGTATGAAGACGCATGCCCAGCGGTTTTCCTTGAATTTTGGAGATTTGGTAGGTGCCTTGGGTGAGTCGACGTGAGCGCTCCTCGACGGAAAGATGGTAACGCTCTGTTTGCATGGGCTCTGTTGCTGGAGGCAGTGGAACTGGTGAGACGGTGGCAGCAGGCATAAGCTCCATGTGGCAAGTGTTTAAATGTTGAGAGACGTGCAGCGTCTTTTGGAGACAACTCTCCAATCCCACGGTGTCATCATATATGGACATTTGTTGTTTCAATGTGGGATTAAGTCCACGACGAAAAGCAGCGAGTAAGGCAGCTTCGTTCCATCCACTACAGGTCGCCAGAGTGCGAAAGTGAATAGTGTAGTCGTGGATTGACATCTCAGAGGTTTCCAACGTAAAAACAAAAAGGGAGGTGAGATCAAAAAGGTGGAAGCATATAGCAATATAAGGTTCAAAGTCTTATCTGTCATGTAATCCTCTTAAGGTTTGTTTCCAGAAATCCTCACATCGATCTGTCTAGGAAGGTAAGTAGAGATAATAGAGATAAGGTAAGTAGGTAATTGCAGTGTAGAGGCCTTGAGGCCAGCCGCTGACCGAGTGGAGTGCATGTGCTTATATGTGTTGCAGGTAAGTGATTCCAGGTGTGTCCAATTAGAAGGCGGGTGACTGGGAACGAGTGACTGTTGCTGGTGAGACAGATGACTGTGACAGTTACATTCATTATATTTTACTTAACCTGTCACCTTTATTTTTAGTGTTAGTCTGAAGAAATATGTCATGGGAATGTGCAGGGAGACCTCAGATACAAAAACGCGAACTTGTTTGGAAATATTTAGGAAATATTTAGTTAACCCTCTGGGGCCTAAGGGTGTTTTGGCACCCTGAATAAGTTTTGACATTCCCTGGCATTTGTGCTTTTTTCAGTATCTTAAAAACATATTAATGGCTATGGTCTGATTACATTGTAATCAGCAAAAACTAGGCTACAATAATATGCAAGCAACATTAATGTACATGTTTGTGTTTTTAAGAAAACAACGTTTATGTGTGGTTAGTGAAAAACTAAAATCTTTAAGTCACTGAAATAAGGCCATGAAACACATTCAGAACATTAGTTCACAAGACTTTTGAGAACTGTAGTTTAGAGTTTTTTCTACAAAATGATGTGAAAATCATCTCATTCACTCATTTACAGAAAACAATATATTGATTTAAATTTTCTAAGACATGTTTTATGATTGAAAGGGAATATGCGAGGGAGTGACAACGGCCATGGATATTTAGTGATTCACACCTGAGAGACAAAAGGCCCTCCTCTAATGGCCCATCAGTATTACTAGGACTGTCCGGTAGAAACAATGAGAGATTCAAAGAATGGAGTTTTAGGCTATTTGTATTTTATTTACAACACAGTATCATCAAAACATACATAATGAAGGTCAAAAGCACATTATTGACTACACTGATGTTACATGTACAGAGACGCGAACAGACTTTGTGTCATTCCTGAAAACTGTTTTCTGAATTCTGTTCAACAAGTGAAATAAGTAAATTATATCTGATATTTAAGTGATTGCTGCTTCTTTCCATGGATTCAAGAAACAAAACTCATCATCGGTATACCGGAAAATTGTTTTACAATAAAATATCAGTGTAGATGAACATTTGATGTTGGTACAGCACTCTTTATGTGGCACTATTCTTCTGTGGTGCAGGTATCAGATCACTAGAAACAAAAAAAAAAGTAAGCATGTTAATATCAAGAGCCTCTGTAATATATACACATATTATGATTTTGTAGTCATAAACGCACACATGCTTTATACTATCTTAAAAAATGGCATTTTATATCTGAGAAACTATTATTGTTTAGCATGTTAAACATCTATTCATGTACAGAGTAATAATAAACTCATATTATCCTATTGTTATAAAATAAATAAATATGACTTTATAGTAATAAACACAAGCATGCTTTGTATGTATTATATGTCTGGGAAACTAATTTATTATTGTGAAGCATGTCATAAACATCTATCCGTGAACAGAGTATATGACAGTAGTTTGGTCTAAACAGTCTTAGACTCTATCATTCAGTGTTACAGTGTAAACACTATTACTTTTACATTACGTCATTTTTATTTTATAGAACATTAAAAACATCCTGGCGTTGTGAAATATTTTGATGCAATGAAATGAAACATAATGAAAAAACTAACTACTATAATGCGTACAAGTTATGTCACAGTAACACAACAACTAACGTAAGTAGGCTAATAAAAGAAAGACGTACTCCTTAGGTGGATCTCGCCGTGCGTTGCATCGCGCTCTTCCTCTTAGGGAAATATAAATCTTACTCCTCACAGCGTGTCTTCTTCCAGTAACAAGATGCAAGTAGCCGAGATGGACAATGAAGACAGTGATTGTAATATCAAAGTGTAAGTAGCTCGTGATCAAATTAAAAATAATTAGGTCTGACGAGAAAGACTGGACATGGGGTTGGTTTCATACAGATTACTTTAACACATGATATTTGTTTTCACAAATGAAAGTAGATTCCTTACAGATTCGATCGATGTATTGCTCTTATCTGTACGATCAAAAATGACGGGGTAATTGAAGTTTTTTTTGGCGTTATCAGAAAAACTGCCACAAACTGTGCTGGTGCATTTTTCGACCCCAGAGGGTTAACTCAGAATATGATGCAAACCTGCAATAATTTAATATGTTAAATAATACAAATATTCTCATATAATACCATTTTATTAACTGATGTCTTTGCTGTTGACCAAAAATTACTCAAGATAATCTAACATTTGTTTTCCTTTTTTAATTGCTGATAAGCTGATATTTTTTCTTTTGCGGTCTACTGTACAGACATGAATTAACTTTTCTCAAAGCCCGAGGGTTTTGGTATGAAAAGGCTTTTACATTTGCCAAAAATATAACTTTTTATATTAAAAACAAACAAGCAAACCCTGCCCAGATTTAAAAAGTAACACAAAAGTAAAGTAATGCATTAGTAATGTATTTAGTTACTTTTTAGGGAGTAACTCAATATTGTAATGCATTACTTTTAAAAGTAACTTTCCCCAACACTGATTAGGAGTAACCCTGACATTCAGGGAATAAGAGTAGAACGAGTGTCATTATATGCTGATGACATAATTGTCTACATTTCTGATCCCTTACATTCAGCCCCCGCACTAATAGAGTGTATCAATCAATTTGGTACAGATCTGGCCACTGAGAATGTGTGCGTGGAGTAAAGGGAAAACACGTGAGCACGACATATAGCGCAGGGTTTCAGAAAATGCTTTAACACAGGAAACACATGATCAATAGGGGGCAGTCATGTAACGTACCGAACTGAAGCGGCAGAGAACGGCGAGCGTCTATATAAGTTTATTGCGTGTACTACACAAAGGCCAATAAAATATCCCTAATTCTGTTATCAATAGTATTATCACCTTTTTATTATGACAATTTGATCACAGAAAAAAAAAACATTTGAAAAGTAGGCTATTAGTCTACAGCCTTATATTTTTATCATGCATCGATTTGTGGATTATATAAAATCACAATCTAAAACGTAAAACGTTACCACACTAGACATGAACATTCTAATGAAACCATAAAAGCAATTCGTTTTAATTTAACTGTAAATATGCCGTATCGCTGGCGAAGGCCATTTACATTTAGACAGCAAAGACATTAACAAAAGAATTCTTTTTTTTTTTTCAATCACGAGAGAGTGGCATAGTAAGTACATGTTTTCCTTAATGCTTTTAAGATTTTATTTACTGTTATGTAGCCTAATAAATTAATATAAAAAGGAGAATAAACCGGAAATTAAACCGCACCCGTTTCTGAACATAGAAAATAAAACTTTAGAAAATTAATATCATTTACAGATTTAAAAAAAAAAAAAAGAAAGAATGAAAAAGAAATGTGATGACGTGCTCCGAAGTTCACAGAAAGGAAACACAGATTAAGCGGCAACCTCTTGTTTTCTTTATTTTGCAAGAGCTTTACAGTTTTGAATTATGTTTTGCTTCTGTATGTGTCAGACCCTTTGGACTGGTTTGTGTATGTTTTTCCCTGTGTTACCCTTATTTGGTCTTCCTGTTCTGTTTCTCATTAATTACGTCACTGTTTGATTGTACCTGTCTCCCCCTGATTGGTTGTTTCCGTGTATATAAGTTTGGTTGTGTTCCTGTTTAGATCGTCGGTTCTTAAAAGTCATACCAGTCAGTTTGTATGTTTTTTCCGTCAAGTTACGTTGTGTTTGCTGGTTCCCTGCTGTTTCCTGTCCGTTCCTGTTTCCCTGTGGATTATATTAATAAAACCTTATCCATTGGACCTCCTCGCTCCTCCTCGTCATTACCCGCACACAACACCGTGACAGTATGACCATTAATTACGGAGTAACAGTTTCCTCAGAAGAGGAAAAAAATGCAGTGATTGCGTTGGCGTCTCAAGTGCACAATACTTTATTAAACTTGACATCGCAACCTAATGCACAGTTAAAGAAATGTTGGCTATAAAAAGTTACACTGCTCAATTTAAATAGTCAGTAGTAAAATCTGTTTAGCATGATCACCGCCACACTGTGCTGTAACTAATGTTTTAGAAGGGAACTAGCCTATAGATCATTTTATAATGTTTATAATTTTTGTAAACATTTTGCTTTATTCCCCGGTAGGCTACTGAATGTAGGCCCTATTAATAAAATGCTGTCACACCCCTGGAATTTTTAGTTGGATTCTCCCATCATTTCCCCCTGCAGCTTTGTGTGTTTTGGTTTCTCCCTCATTGTCTGCACCTGTGTTTGTAATCGGTCTGTATATATATAGCGTGTGTTTTCCCTTTTGCGTTGTCAGACCTTAATGTTACCACCCTGTGTTCCTGTGTTTCCCGTGTTTCCTTGTGGATTATTAAAGACTGTTCGTTTCACTACGTCGTTGTTCGTCTGTTCCTGCCTGAAACGTGACAAATGCGACCTAAATCTTACCTGACTTATACTTTTCCCCCTCTCAAAACGAAGTTTTATACGTATAATTTTTAACCATGCAGTAAACATTTTAAATATCTTGAAAAAACAAAACAAAACTGTAATTTTTGTAAAAACTTTTAACGTTTTTTAGTTCGTTTAATAGGCTACATTTGGCCAAAATCTTGTTATAAAATAACATTATGGTGTATTGGCTGTAAATACACAAGATATCAGACTTCTTTTTTTTTTTTTAATTTATTTATTTTTTAGCGATTTGATTTTGGCAAATACGTTTGGGCAAATGCAACTTATTGGTCACGAGCGAAACATTTAGCAGGGCAGGAAAACAATCATTCGACCTGATTTTTATAGATCACAATTTTTTGTACATACACTTGATTTTTTTTTTCTGTTACCATTGTGAGATGTATATGTTTGTATTAATATGTACATAATTGCTATTAACTATAAAGAGTTAAAAAAAATAAAAGTTAATGATGTTAAATAGAGGGGGGACATACATTTAAAAATTTTGATTCTAGCGCATTTTTGGACCTCATTAAAATATTATTGACTGACATTTCATAGATATTCAGTTGTTATGCTTTCAAATTTATTGGCATTTGTATGTACAGTGTATAACTTCACCTCCTAAATTACTACATGTACAGCCACAATTCTATAATGGTACAATTTACTCAGGCCTATGACAAAATTCTTTTTAGAATAATTGTACATAAATGCAAGTAGTTCTAAAGCTTACATTTTACAATAAAAATGTCTAAATGATGATTTTTTTTTAAATCGAGTATAAATATATTGCTTGTCTGCTGGGCAGCAGCCTACTTTTAAAATCATCCAACTTTTAATGCATCCAAATCTTCCCCCTCGAGCCAAGTCTGCTCTTCTTTCCTTAATTGATAAGGTGGAGGAGGTGGAAGGTGGTTTGGTCAGTTTTGGCCATCCACAAACGACCCCCTCTCATTTACAGTTGTAACGTTAGTTCTTGAACTTTCAAGGGTTGCGAAACCAAGGTGTAGAGGGGGTTGGGGGCCCAAACATTGTGAGACAGGGATCACGACCGATCTAAAGTATCCATGAAATTTGTTCTTCATTCTCAATGGGAAAGTGCCCAAGCAACATTACTCAAACAAGTTGCCCAGTAAAATTGCTTAAGAAGTTGCCCCATATGAAGGTTTTAATCACTGGTTAAAAAGTGACTAAACTATTGGTTCTTTCATTCTTGTGCCTGTACCGTCTACTGGAATACAGCACTGCACGTTGTTTTGAAATCAATTAATTTATTTTTGTAATTGAACAAGTTTTAAGAAGAATTTTCTTTGCAATCTTTTCATTTTTAATTAGCTTTTAAATTCTGTCAGTTTTATATAGCTAACAAACAATAAGAGGTGAAATGTCACTTCAGATCATTTATTTTATACTACAGTGAATGAAACAGCTTGTGAATATTCAAATTATTTACTATTTTTATATATTCCATTGATTTTAATAAGAAAACTACAGCTAGCCAATAATTTCATAAATAATAATAATCTTTATTTTCTAGCGCCTTTAAATGTTACTCAAAGCGCTTTACTTAAACAAATAAAACATCAAAATGCACCAGTAAAGATTCCATTAAATATTAAAATAAGCAAAAAGAGAAATGAATTAAGAGCACTTGAAAATAAAATTATGGAAACAATAACACAAATTTCAACCAAAAGAAAGGTAACATTTTTTCAGAGCAACATCTTGACCATGACTGTCATAAAAATCCTAAAAGTATTAGTTAAGTTAGTTTAGTACTAGAAAATAATCATTTATTTATTTGGTATGCAATATTTATAAGACTTGTGGGACGCCTGACTGAGTGTTCTAAATAGGGGTTTAATTCTGACATTATAAATTTAACTTGGAAGAGCGCACCAGCGCATTCACTTACGAAATTAAATACTTGTTTTTGGTCATAATAGTATAACATCATTCAGCTAGTTTGGGCTACTTTTGTATATTAGGCAAAACCTGGAACTGAAATAAACCGTCAAATTGAAAACAAAATATATACTTTATGCAAATATGAATGATCACTTTTGCGTCACTCGGCTTGTTGTTTTTAATTTACTTTTAATAAGACTAATTAAATCAGCATGCTGACTTGACTAGCTATTGCCTATAGTAGCCAACATATCGACTATGTATGCGGAAAGCGCAATAAAGAGGGCGTTTACAAGTAGATTCTCAAATGATTGCTACGATGGCTTTTGTTCTGAATGCTTAAATGATAGTACTTGCACTGTCCAATCTATAAAGACTGTGTCTGTTCCTCGAATAGTGAGGTCAAAACATAAATTTAATGCAGGATCTAGAAAA
>JAHKKF010533395.1:2222-25770 GCA_019740295.1 Labeo calbasu
TAACAGCTGATAAAAATTCAGCTTTTCATCACAGGAATAAATTCTATTTTAAAGTATGTTAAAATAAAAAACATTATTTTATATTGTAAAAACATTTAAAAAAAAAAGTTAGGAGTAAAATGAACGTGAATAGATTAGTGCCACAGATAAAAATACGAACATTTATTATAAATATTATATACATACAAATTATATAGATTTTATACATTATATACATTTTGTTTACCACACCGCAAAAAAAACAAAAAAAAATTATTATTTATGTATTTATTATTTTTGGTATGAAGCAAAAATATCTAAACATCCTTTAAATTAAACAGATTTTCTAGAGAAGCAAAAATAGCTAAATTTAAATTAATTATTTAATTACATAATTAATTAAAAAAAAAAAAACTTTTGAAAATGGTGTTATGTGTTTTTGCTTGTTAGGTTTTTGTGTATCCATGTAAATTAAAACAAGTTATCTAATTATTATGGTTTTACAACAATGACCCTTTAAAAGAGTTAGGGGTAAAATAAACGTGACTAGGTTGAATAGTGTCACTGTTAAATATTAATACAAAAATGAGACAATTTATTGATCCTTTTGAATTTTCAGTAAAAAATTCAACTGTTCTTTGCGTATTACCTACAGAAATAATGGTAACACCATACATTTTTTTTTGCCACACCACAAACAAAAAGTGATGATTTTAATTAATTAATTTATTTATTGTTGGTATGCAGCAAAAATATCTAAACATCCTTTAAACTAAATAGATTTATTAGAGAAGAAAAATAGCAAAATTAAAAAAAAAAAAACAAGTTATCTAATTATTATGGTCTTTTAACAATGACCCTTTAAAAAAGTTAGGGATAAAATAAATGTGAATAGGTTAAATAGTGTCAACGTTAAATATTAATATAAAATGAGACCATTTTTTGATAATTTTGAATTTTTTTACTGCCATCAAAAATATAAACAAAAATCTAAAAATTTAAAGTAGTATGTTTTACCTGAGCATTTTCAGTAGAAATCAATGACCAGTACATTTATTACAGTATTTATTCATTTTTGTTCATGTTAGTTCACAGTGCATTAACTAATCTTAACATGCACAACTTTTGATTTTTTTGTAATGCATTAGTAAATGTTGACATTAACATTAACTAAGATTAATAAATGCTGTAGAAGTATTATTCGTTCTTAGTTCATGTTAACTAATGAAGTATATTGTAAAGTGTTACTGGAATAATGCATGTGTAAATGAGCACTTGTATACTGTAAATGAGATATATTGAGATTTAAATGATACCTAAAAATATTTTGTAGTGCATTTAAATAATTTAGAAATGTATGAATATGTATTGACTTTAAGTATATTCATATAATTATTGACTTTATGTCCTCCACTTTCCACAGCATTGACATTATCAAGTATGTGATCTATGGCATTGCCTCTGCATTCTTCGTGTATGGCATTCTTCTGATGGTCGAGGGCTTCTTTACCAGTGGGGCCATCAAGGACCTGTATGGAGACTTCAAGATCACCACCTGTGGACGCTGCGTCAGTGCATGGGTGAGAAATCGCTGGGAGAGCTTCATCCATTGTAATTTAGAAAAGGGCAACGGCAAAGCCACTAAGAGTAATTGCCGCACGTAAAGATGGCATCCGTTTATGGG
Source organism: Labeo calbasu (assembly GCA_019740295.1). NCBI lineage: Eukaryota > Metazoa > Chordata > Actinopteri > Cypriniformes > Cyprinidae > Labeo > Labeo calbasu. Next base: position 3,886 of record JAHKKF010533395.1, read on the forward strand.
CTATGAAAATTACGGTACATAGTGAACTCTGCAAGTTATTCTCTTCTCATTTGTGCCAAGCGAAACATGAAATATATTGTGTGGTTATTGTAATTAATTTATAACGCTGTTAATTTTGTCTAATTATTTTACGGTTCTCTAATTTAGTGTTTGATTTGACATTTGGATATTAGTCTTAAACTGTCTTTTTCTTCAGTTCATCATGCTGACGTACATCTTCATGTTGGCTTGGCTGGGTGTGACAGCTTTCACCTCTTTGCCTGTCTTCATGTATTTCAACATCTGGACCATTTGCCAAAACACGACCATTCTGGAGGGAGCAAGTTTATGTCTTGACCCGCGCCAGTTTGGTATGTTTTATAATCTGTGGGTGATGTGGTTTTTGTTGATGTAATTTTGTTCTTTCTTACTGGTAGTTATCCATATTAAAAGTGTAATTTCCATAACCTCATATACCCTAAAAACACAGATTGTTCTTGAGGGATAAGAAAAACTATTCATTTTAGGTGTTGTGCCCATTGGAGAGGAGAAGACTGTATGTGCAGGATCAGAGAAGTTCTACAAAATGTGTGAATCAAATGAGGTGAGTAAACATCTGTTTGAAATATAGACAGGTACACTAATGTCCAATGTTTTCAAATGATTCTATAGATCATTTCCACAGTCAAAAGCATTCCAAGTCTCATTTCTCTCTCAATATTTTTTTTTTCCGCTGAAAGCTGGATATGACTTTCCATCTGTTTGTGTGTGCGCTGGCTGGGGCTGGAGCAGCAGTCATTGCCATGGTAAGATTTGACTAATATAATATAAGTGTACTTAGTTCGGACTAAACTTGCATTAAACTTGCAATTACAATTAACAGTTATTTTGGTAATCGTGTAATTGGTCGATTATTCTGATGATTAATTGAGTAGTAGAATCATATTAATCATCATAAGTTCTGCATTGCATATATTTATTCACTTAGTTCGGACTAGGGCTGCCACTAACAATTATTTTTGTAATCAAGTAATCGGATGACTATTCTGATGATTAATCAAGTAATCGTATAATTATATTTTTTTTTTCCGCATTGCATTTATTTATTTACTTAATTCAGACTAAGACTGTCACTAGCGATTATTTTAGTAATCAAGTAATCGGTCGATTTTACTGATGATTGCCAAAACATGTATATAATATAATAATATTAATATTATTATATATATTATATATAATTATATATATTATATATCCACAATGCATACATTTATTTACTTAGTTCAGACTAAGGCTGTCACTAACGATTATTTTGGTAATCAAGTAATCGGTTGATTATTCTGACGATTAATCGAGTAATTGTATATATTTTTTCCCACATCACATATAATTATTTACTTAGTTCAGACTAGGGCTATCACTAACGATTATTTTGGTAATCGAGTAATCGGCCGATTATTCTGATGATTAACTGTTTAATCATATAATTCTAATTATTTTTCAGATCGCATATATTTATTTACCTAGTTCAGACTAGGGCTGTCATAATCGGTTGATTTTACTGACGATTAATCGGGTAATCGTATAATTCTATTTTTTTCCACGTCACATATTTATTTACTTTGCTCAGTCTAGGGATGTCACTAACGATTATTTTAGTAATCGAGTAATCGGTTAATTATTCTGATGATTAATCGAGTAATCGTATATATTTTTCCCACATCACATATATTTATTTACTTAGTTCAGACTAAGGCTGTCACTATCGATTATTTTGGTAATCGAGTAATTGGTCGATTTTACTGACGATTAATCGGGTAGTTGTTTAATTCTTTTTTTTCTTTTTTTTCACATCACATGTTTATTTACTTTGTTCAGTCTAGAGCTGTCACTAACAATTATTTTAGTAATCAAGTAATCGGTTAGTTATTCTGATGATTAATCGAGTAATCGTATTCTTCCATACCACCCCACCCACCCCGCATCATGTATATTTATTTACTTAGTTCAGACTAGGGCTGCCACTAATGATTATTTTGGTAATCGAGTAATCGGCCGATTATTCTGATGATTAATTGTTTGATCATATAATTCTAATTATTTTTCAGATCGCATATATTTATTTACCTAGGGCTGTCATAATCGATTGATTTTACTGACGATTAATCGGGTAATCGTATAATTCTATTTTTTTTCCACGTCACATATTTATTTACTATGTTCAGTCTAGGGATGTCACTAACGATTATTTTAGTAATCGAGTAAGCGGTTAATTATTCTGACGATTAATCAAGTAATTGTATATATTTTTCCCACATCACATATATTTATTTACTTAGTTCAGACTAAGGCTGTCACTATCGAATATTTTGGTAATCGAGTAATTGGTCGATTTTACTGACGATTAATCGGGTAGTCATTTAATTCTTTTTTTTGTTGTTGTTTTTCACATCACATGTTTATTTACTTTGTTCAGTCTAGAGCTGTCACTAACGATTATTTTAGTAATCAAGTAATCGGTTGATTATTCTGATGATTAATCGAGTAATCGTATTCTTCCATGCTCCCCCACCCACCCCCGCATCATGTATATTTATTTACTTAGTTCAGACTAGGGCGGTCACTAACAATTATTTTGGTAATCGAGTAATCAGACGACTATTCTGATGATTAATCTAGTAATCATATAATTATATATATATATATATTTTTTTTTTTTTTTCTCCCCGCATTGCATATATTCATTTACTTAGTTCAGACTAAGGCTGTCACTATCGATTATTTTGGTAATCGAGTAATCGGACAATTTTACTGACAATTAATCAGGTAATCGTATAATTCTTTTTTTTTTTCACATCACATATATTTATTTACTTTGTTCACTCTAGGGCTGTCACTAATGATTATTTTAGTAATCAAGTAATCGTTTGATTATTCTGACGATTAATCGAGTAATCGTATATATTTTTTCCACGTCACATACATTTATTTACTTAGTTCAGACTAGGGCTGTCATTAACAATTATTTTGGTAATCGAGTAATCTGTCAATTATTCTGATGATTAATCAAGTAATCGTATAATTGTAATTTTTTCCCCGCATTGCATATATTTATTTACTTAGCTCAGACTAGAGCTGTCACTAATGATTATTTTGGTAATTGGATGATTATTCTGACGATTAATCGTGTAATCATATAATTATTTTTTTGGATCACATATATTTATTTACTTAGTTCAGACTAGGACTGTCACTACCGATTATTTTGGTAATCAAGTAATCGATCGATTATTCTGACGATTAATCGAGTAATCTAATAATGATGATTATTGTTGTAGTAATAACAATAGACCTTAGTTAAAATATGTATATAATAGCAATAATAATTTGTTTAAATAAAGTATCAAAGCAAGTAATCATATGGCTTTATTGAGCAAAACTGTAAAAATTCACAATGTATTAATAACAATAGAGCTAATGTACATTAGGCATTATAAAAAATGACTGCAGAGGGCGCCAACAGCCTGATGATTGTTTTTATACTTTACTGCGCAATCTTATTCTTGTTTAATATTGACCAATCATTTAAATTAAATTGTCCATTTAATCTTTAATATGTGCCTTACAAATCTGATGAAATAGCAGATGAACGTTATAATAGACACAAACTCACAACAATATGCAGAGATGGAGTTTGAGATCATGATTACTTTAATGGTGAAGTGTGTATCATACCGAAGTATGTGAATGCTATAAAAAAGCAACTAAATTAGCTCCGTCTCTTTTTGTGGAAATTATATTATATAATATTATATTGTGAGGTGAACAAATTTGAATTTCCCTCTTTTAAATTGGCAACAATGTGTTATTTTGGTGATGATGATGCCAACAGAATGACATCACCTGCTTCTGTTCCTTTATGTGGGTCTAAACTTAAGTCATGAATCACTGTCACTGCTTTCCTAGGGCATTCTGGGAGGGAAAAAAAAATTGAGCATTGGGGGCATTGTCAGCTCTCTCTTATTGGCTTTTCTTTGTCGTTATTTAACATCCTTCTTTTATCTTTGTGCCTGTTTTCGTTTTCCTTTCTCTCTCACTCTCTCTCTTCGTCTCTCTCACGTACACGGAGAGACGCTGGGCATGTCGTTTTGTTGTCATGGAAACTGGGAGAAGAAAGGCCCTAGAGCTTGTAGCAAGCAGCACTCAGTAATTTGCGAGGAACCATTTTCTGAAAAAGAGAATGCGGTTGTTAGTCTGGGATGATGTAGCAAATTATAGAAAGAGCTTTTCCATCCCCTGCTGTGGAAAGAGCAAATTTAACTGATTGTTAAACACAATGCGTCCTGGGAAGGGTAATAATAACCAAGCTTTTTCTTTTGTCAGGAGGAGAAAATCAGGGTGTGGCCCTATTCAAATAAGCATGCATAATATCAATCTGATTTGCATAATGATGCATTAAAGTAAACAACATATAGTGTGTGCTCTTATACAGGACAATAATTCACTCTTAAATATTTTTTTAATATGTATATAATTTAAGATCAAATCAAGCCTGCAGCTGCTTATTGCTTCACACGGTTTGATTTCATGTGGTGTGAGATGACCTGTTATACACCGTTTTTTGTTCACACCTTTGATAGGTTATGTAACAGAAACTAGGGCCTTTATCAAGGTATTTTCGTGCATATTTAAAGTCTACTGTAGAATTTCCTCCGAAGTAAGGCAGGCTGCCAGCGCACGTATGAGAGGAGTCTGGCTGCTTTACAATGCTGCCTCCTGCTGGTGTCATCGCTAATTTTAGAGTGACAAACATGCGTCATCACAGTCTGCTGTCAATTTGCAGATCTGTCTTTCTTATTCAAAATTAATTAACAAAAATTTTAATGTATATATACACACACATACGCTACTTGAAATAGTTACGATTTTACAATTTTTTGGACAGAAGCCTCATCAAAATACGGAAAAATAGTAAAAATTGTGAAATTTTGTTTTCTATGTGAATATATTTCAAACTGTAATTTATTCCTGTGATGCAAAGCAGAATTTTTAGCATCATTACTCCAGTCCTCAGTGTCACATGATCCCTCAGAAATCAATCTAATATGCTGATTTATTATCAATGTTGATAACAGTTGTGCTGCTTAATATTTTGTTGGAAACTCTGCTATTTTTTAGGAGTCTTTAATAAATAAAAAGTTAAAAAGAATAGCATTTATTTAAAATAGACATATTTTGTAACAATATAAACTACCATTTAGAAGTTTGTGGTTTTTTTAATTAAAGAAATAATACTTTTATTCAACAATGATGTGTTAAATTGATTAAAAAAGTGATAGCAAAGAAGAGATTTCTTTTGAATATTTTTTTTTGTTTGTTTGTTTTAATCAAAGAATACTGAAAAAAAATCCCAGGTTTTAAAAAAAATATTAAACAACACAACTGTGCTAACATTGACAATAAAAGTAATAAATCAGCATATTAGAAAGATTTCTGAAGGATCATGTGACACTGAAGACTGGAAGATCTTAATCTATTAATCCATTAATTCAAATAAAAAATAAAAATTACATTGTAAAAAACAATTTAGAAAAATTAATTGTTTTCAAAATAAGAATAAGGTTACAGTACAATAAAAGAACAGTAAATTCTTGTCTGAATACAGTCTGACTATGTATGTATTTTTTAAAAATAAAATTCAGAATGTTATTTGAATAATAAATACGTAAAAAAAAAAAAAAAAAAAAAAAAATGATAAGAATTATAAGTGTAAGTGTGTTGTATCAGAACAGTTGTATCAAAATAATATAAATGCAAAGGTTTTGTTGNTTGTCTGAATACAGTCTGACTATGTATGTATTTTTTAAAAATAAAATTCAGAATGTTATTTGAATAATAAATACGTAAAAAAAAAAAAAAAAAAAAAATGATAAGAATTATAAGTGTAAGTGTGTTGTATCAGAACAGTTGTATCAAAATAATATAAATGCAAAGGTTTTGTTGATTCTCTGTTGCTGCTATTTAATATTATATATTGTTGTTTCAGATCCACTACTTGATGGTACTGTCTGCCAACTGGGCCTATGTGAAGGATGCGTGTAAAATGCAGAAATACGAAGACTGCAAGTCCAAGGAGGAGCAGGAGCTGCATGACATCCACTCTACACGCTCCAAGGAACGGCTCAATGCCTACACATAAGACAGGAAGCAGCAGTGAGGGCGAGAGGACCCTCAGTGCTTTCACTTCCTGTTGAAGGGAGTTTTGGCACTGGTGCAGTCCAGGTGGTGTGTCGTATGACCAACCCCATGGCCAACCCATTACCTCTCGCACAAACATTATTATTATTATTATGATTATTATGATTATTATTATTATTATTATTAGTGCTAGCAGTAGTGTTGTAGTTTTTTTCCACATTATTGTATTTCTTTTTTTAAGAGATTGTGCTGGTTCTTTTGTTTGGTTTTTTTCCACCACATATTACAATTTTTGAATATATTTCTCTTTTTACACACATTTTAGTATCAGTACATTACTTATGAATCATTTTTATGTAGAGGGTCGGTTATTGGGGTAAAAAAAAGCACATTTTTCGTGTGTCTGTCTCTTAAGGTCTCATTAACAAGGACTTAAAGCATGAAAAAAATTTTGGTAAAAAAAAATAATTCTCTCTCTCTCTCTCTCTCTCTCTCTCTCTTTCTCTCTCTCCCTTTATTTCTCTCCTTTTTTTAATCATCAAAAGGTATGAAGCCCGAAACCAGCAGATGGCTTGTTCATTCTGCATTATTTTGGTAAAAGAAAACTCAAAAAACTGAGACAGAAAAGACAAAAAACAAAATTAAAATATAACAGATGTACCATAAAGTGTTTATTTATTATTTTTCTACAGATGTCATTGCATAGCTTATCAAGATGATTACAAAATGACAAAAATGGTTATTATTTGCTTGCTGTGCCAGTCCAGTTTGCAGACCGCATCGTGCCAGTAGGTGGCGTTGTAACTTCTCTGAGAGGGAGAGAAACTTTCAGACCACTTTTACGTGGAGATGAAGCATATTTTAAATCTAACTACGGTGTCAACGACCCCCTTTTCAGCAACAATGCAACTCTCCCTTTACTGGAAGCAAGCGACACATGCACAAGCCTACAGCGTTATGACCCCCTCTTTTTTATTTTGCTACACAACTAGATATAGACACAGGGTTTTTATTTGACGTTTGATTTTTAGCTTTTGTACATAGTCATTCTGTAAATGTATGTACTGTACGTTAGCACTTAAACTTCAGGTGAATTCGTATTAGACTGAAAAACACATTCCATGACAGGATATGGTGGGCGGAGGGAGGGCGTTCTTCTAAAAACCCAAGAAAAAGACGGAGGAGAAGCAAAATCCAGGCGACACGGTAATGTTTTGTGACAGCTACATCACTTTCTTTCGGTGGGCTTTTTCTTTCCAAAGGGGAATATTACGACGAAAACAAATATTTAAAGAGCTTATACTATTGACAGTTACTCGTTGTCTTGCTAACAAGTCATTATTATATTGGACCGATGGAAATGTCTTCTCATTCTTTTAATGCCTGGCAAGTCATGTTCTGTCAGTGTTTCTAAGAGCTAGTTTCGTGCACTTATTTGACCATTTTGTGAGCTCTTTCTCGGTGTAAGTGCATTGGGGTTCCGGCCCTGTAATGTTAGGTAAAGACTGTGAACCTAAGTGTTATTTGTGGCATGGTCATGCATTTAATGGTAATCGTTTTTACTGGTTCAAAAAAATAAAATAATAATGATGATAATAATAATAATGAAAAAAAAAGTCAGAAAAAAAGCAAGAAAACACTTTTCATTTCATCTTTTTATGAGTTTGTTATATGCGACTGTCTTGCTGGGTCATCCCCTTCCTCATAATGTGCAGTAATTTGAATCCTATGCTGAATACATTGCGCTGAAACTCCTACTCTTCGATGGTAGTGTTTGATTTGTGCCTGTTTACTTTGTGGTGATCTCTCTAACTCCTCTGAGTCCTCCTCTCACCTTTCTATTACTATTGCTTGTTGAGCCCCTAACTTAATGCTTTCTCTGAACCCTCACCTCTCTCTCTCTTACTCTGGCTCACTCTCTCTGTCCTCGTATACTAGTCTTTTTTGTACTCTCACTAAAGAATGCTTAGTAGCAAGCTGTACCATTAATTTGTTTTGTACATAAATGTGCCAACCGCTTGACAGTGGCTTTTCTGATCTGTAGGGACAAACTGCTTGCGTAAATAAACTACACTGGTGTACTTGTTAATAAATACTCTATGGTTGTTGTTGTTCTTAACATTCTGTGTATCATGTTGGAATTATTCACCTCACACACACTCTAAAATGTTTTGTTGGTTTACCTTTGTGTGGAAAGATCTAAATCTATTGATTTTACTTCTGACTATAGGGGAGACACAAAGTAATTTCATGTAAAGATCAAATTAGAAAACCTTATTTGCAACTGGTGTTGTATATGTTTCTTTATATAGACTCTAAAGCTTTAGATATGTATTTTCATGAACTCACTTTGTTGTTTAAGTAACACACACACACACAAATCAATTATTTAGAGCACAGAAGTTCAAAGGTTTGGGGTCAGGGGCTTTTTATTTATGTTTTTGACTCTTATGCTCACCATGGCTGCAGTTATTTTGATGAAAAACATAGTAATATTGTGAAATATTATTGCAACTTAAAAGAACTGTTTTCCATGTTTATATAAATTAAAAATGTATTTCTTTCAGTAATTATCAGCAGCCATTAATCCAGTGTTCAGTGTCATTTTTAAACAATTTAATGCATCATTGCTAATAAGTGTTAATTTCAATAAATAAATAAAAATATATAAATCAATCATTCAGTCAATCAAAGTATTGTATCTACAGCTCTGTTATTTTTACTCACACCACATGGAGGCAGGCTATAAAAGAACACCTCTCTTGTCTTAGACAGCTGTATATAACTTGATAAAGGCCTTATCATTTTAACGCCTTATCATTTTTCCATCTGGTTTCACTGCAGTTTTTTTCTACGTCAGATGTTATGTTCCATAAACTATATATTAATAGACACAAATAAAAACACATCTTTAGAAATCTCAGACTGCTGCTACTGCAAAAATAAATAAATAAAAATAATAATAATATTATTTTAATTAATATAAAAAAATTAAGTTTAAAAAAGCATAAAAAAAACTATACAAGCTATAATAAAAGCTATAATAACAAAGCCTAAACTGTAAAATATATTTCGCATTTGTTCATTAAACTTAACATTTTAAGTTTTAAGTAACTAGTTTGTAAGTTGATTGAACTAGTGTATTTGTCCTCTCAACTTAAAAAAATGTGTTGAATCAATTCAGTAACAATATCTCAAGATCTGGTGAAGACCATTGCAAACAGACATTCGTCAGCCGTGTTGGTGATTCTTCTCCCCAAAGATTTGTAATTTTCTCAAAATACAAATTTCGCAAGTAAATATTTGTATTTATTGGTTTAATATGTGTAAAATTACTTGTGTTGTTTCATAAGAGTACAAGTATCATGGTTTAAGTAAGGAATAATTGATGACGGACGTTTAATTCTTAGAAAATAATGCACATCCGAGGTGGTGCGGCCACAAAGTTTTTAGGCAGACTGACAGACGGAAAGAGAGAGAGAGAGAGAGAGAGAGAGAGAGAGAAAGAGATTAAGCTCCTGAATTAAGAGGGGTATAACTGCAGCCTGGAGATCTCCACATGGGGTCGGGAACTCCAAAACGGGGTGGGCGCTCCAAAATAGGGCGTGGCTTCCTCCCTTTGACAGACAGGCACATGCCGTGCATGCGCAATCCGCCCCCCACCCCCAATCCACTTAGCGTAAATCCAGCGTAAACTCCGCCCCACAGCTGATTTTAAAGATTTTATTGGATGTGTCAGTCTCAGTGTTGATTTTCTAAATGCTAACCCCTAAACCTTACCCTAACCTTAACCAGTGAAACTGACTGCACGGTGGGATTGGCGCTGAATACCGTGGCAGATAAACAGTTAATAAGATTATGCGATATGAGATCGCGGGGCCTGTAACTCTCCAACCGGACTTCACCTGAAAATTGGACCTTTTTAGTCACGTCCAGCATCACTTCCCCCTCCTACCCTGCGAATTTCAAGCCCCGAGATGCCCCTGTTGCTTAAAACAAAGCGATAGACTAAAACCTTTCCCCTGCACTTCACTGGGACGGCTCGCGGGAGAGCTCATGGGTGGTTCCAGTTTATATCATTAACCCCTGGCCATGAGCTTTGGGGCTTTGCTCTCACCGAGCGTATTTATTTATGTAGAATTTTTTTTTTTAATTTGAGATCAACTGCTAACAATGTTTAATAAAGTTTAGTTTCGAAATTTAAGTCAGTAACAATGAGGGAAAGTCTTTGTACAACGAGACCCCGCCCCATTTTGGAGGTTCTGCCCATTTTTGGAGTTCCCGTCCCATTTTGGAGATCTCCGGTCTGCAGTTATATATACTTGGCTGAATTACCTTTCTGAATCTGTGCTTCTACCAAAAGCGATGGGCAGCAGCATCTCTACTAATAGTGAAACTTTATGTTCATTTTCTTAAGGAACAGCGCTGATGTTACCTCGCTTGTGAAAAATGTCATGTAGTTTTTAAATTGTTAATCATCAGAGCAGCACGCATGCTACCGTGTGTGCATCTGTAAAGGAGAGTGGGAGAAATAGAGTTGTGCTTTCCGTTAATAATAAAACGTAATTTTGTGGCAAAAACATGGAAATAAACTGTCATTTTATCCTGTTGTTTACTGTATTTATTTGTTTGGCCAGTGTTGTTGTGGGTTTTGGTTATTTTGCTGTTTTAGGCTGTAAGGACCTTTGAAATAACAGAAATCATGTGGTGAATTAATACAATGCGGTCAAGAGCTGGCTGGAACTATGTTTGTTGTGCGTTTCCCTGAAAATACTGCACACCTTAAAGGAGAAGTCCACTTCTTCTTAATTTACTCACCCCCCTGTCATCCAAGATGTTCATGTCTTGCTTTCTTCAGTCGTAAAGAACTTATGGTTTTTAAGGAAAGCATTTTAGGATTTTTCTTCCTATAATACATAATTTCTTCATATAATTTGTATACTTTTTAAGCACAAAAGCTCACGTAGCACAGGCTCTCGGATGTGCGTCCATGGGTCATTTTGAATGAATCTTTGATGTGACTCGCCAACTTCCCATCACTACTACGAATCACTAAAAACTACTTCGGCTAAAAAAGGTAGAGTATGGCAAAAAAACTCAATCTTATTTTCTCCTACAACTTCAGAATCATCTGACATTGTTGTACCTTTTTGTTTGTAAACAGCGTTTGACTTACTTGCACTTTCTTAGTCTTTGCGCGTTCGCTTTGTAAACACTGGGTCTGTAGTTCCGCCAATGTTCCGCGTGACCTTTTGACATGATTCAATAGTACGTCGTGAATGTGCATGCCAGAACCTGTGCTACACAAGCTTTTGTGCTTAAAAAGTATACAAATTTTTATTTTTCGAAAAACATGACTGATCGTTTCACTACGTAAGACCCTTCTTCCTCAGCTGGGATCGTTAGAGCCCTTTGAAGCTGCATTTAAACTACGTTTTAAAAGTTCAAAATCAGGAGCACAATTGAAGTTCATTATATGAAGAAACATCCTGAAATGCTTTCCTCAAAAACCATAATTTTTTACGACTGAAGACAGGAAGACATGAACATCTTGGATGACAAGGGGGTGAGTAAATTATTTGTAAATTGTTGTTTTGGAAGTGGACTTTAAGAACGTTCGTCAGCCAATCAGATTCAAGCATTCAACAGACCCGTAGTATAAAGCGTACTAAAAGCTTCCTGTCAAATCACAGTGGTAACAATAAAAGCAATTCACTGCACTTTTTCAACACTTGTAATTTCCTTATAGATGACAAATCAAAATGAAACTATTCAATTGCTAAATGACTAAATGTAAATTTCACAAAACTGACCAGAAATTATTGCGACAAGCACGTCACCATCTTTCGAATACTATCTTTGAACCTCCGTGTGGTAGCTCTGTATATTACTATGGCATTGATTAAGAGTAATTTAGCTGGTAAAGTGTATTTATGTAATGTAGAGTTAGTTATCATGTGCTTTGTAATGTTTAAAGCAAGTGTCTTAACAAATGTCAGTGGACCAGGAAGATTTTAAATGAGCGGTTTATTAATAAATCCGTCAGATCACTGTGGAAATACAACCGGAAGAGAGAAGACAGCAAAAGCAGCGCTAAAAAGGGGGCGGGGCTACATATGGTCAGTAACGTATGGATGCACAGATTTCGCAATGATGTTTTTAATTAGCCTGTGCAGTGTGCATATTTTCCCTTGCTGTAACGTTACACTGGCCTACATTAACACACCCTTGGCAATTAATCATGTTCTGACAAATTGGTACTGAAGGGAAATATGTTTATTAGGCCACCTAATGTACATTAACCAGTTTTTATTTATCCACCTTTTCGTTCCCGGTCTGGCTTCTGGTCTTATCCGCATCTAGCTATTTTTAGCTGTACAAAACAGCTTGTTTTGCTGCTTGATATTGCAAACTGGTGTGACTTAGCATGTTAATGTATTATCTTAATTATGAACACAGGTTTGTAGTGCAAAAAGTTTTAACGTTTACTGCACGTTATTATTCTTCTCGTTATTTCCCCCTGGATAATGAAATGGAGCCTCACCCATAGGCTTACTTCCGCGTTGAAGAAAACGGTGGATACATTATGGTCAGTATGTTTCGTCTCAGTATTTTCCGAAGCCATTATATATCTCTCATACACAGACAGAACAGTTTGGCCTGTCTGCGGCCTGACCTGCTCTCAGTAAATCATGACCTGTACTTCATCTTACACACAGGTGTCATCTAGCCTTCATGCACGCAACACTTGAGGCGAGGGAGGTGACGGAAAGAGCCGAAGCGCAGCCAAAATCAGTTCATACACCAGGTGAAGGATAGAAATGTGTCTGCGAGCTGTCACGTGATGATGCCGAGAGAAACTTCTTGTAGTTACAGCCGATTAGCGTGTGCCTGCACAGCTTATCCTCCTCCTCAAACTCAGTCACACACACTAATGCAACTCATAAACACGAATAAACTCGCACACACTTCCCATCCCACTCTGTTCAACTTTAGTGACCTACTCAGCCTTGAGAAATCCTCTTTCTAATCTGGGTTCCCCCCACCCATCCCTGTGCGCAACTCCCAATCCTCCTGCTCTTCTTGTATCCGTCTCACCTGTTAGCATGCTAAACAAGATGCGTGCTGCGAGGTACTTTTCTTGCTTTTATTGGTTTTCCTTGAGGGCCGATAAAGGAGTTTTTGTCCACTGATGATCGAGTGGGATCTGATGTGTGTGAGTGTGAGTGCGTGGGTCCGTGCTGGTTCATCTGACTGAAGGATGTATCGTCTGCTGGTGGCTCAGGTTCTCCTGGGCTGCTGGAGTGTGGCACAACCCTTCTGCCCTTCCCAGTGTACCTGTGTGTACCACGGACGCAGCGATGGCACTGGCAGCAGGTAAGGAAACTATTTCACTATAGTAATAATGACACAAATATATCAATTTAAAAAGCCTATATAAACATATTCTTGGCAGTTCATCTTCTTTTTACACATTTTCACAGGCACTGAAGGGAAATCTGTTTATTTCCTAATGTAGTCTACCTTTAGAAGTTGCTTAAAGATGTTTATTTATACATTGCAGTAATATTAAAGTCTTTTAAAAACTATTTTATTCAATTTGTCATTCGATAACAGTGTAGAATTCTAAAGTATATACTCATATTATTCTACTTCTAAATAAACTTTTAAATAAATAAACGGCATAATAAATATGCTAATAAACTATCATGATTTCAAACTATCACGTGGGTTATTAGCTTGTGTTTATCTAAAGGGCTTAGTTACAGGAAACCATTTTGAATCATAGCGGGTGTAGCCTACTGTTTTATCCACCTTATTATTTAATGCGGAAGTAAGCCTATGGACTAGACTTCTGGTTCATTAGCTGCTATAGGGACATAACCAGAAGAATAACAATGTGCAGTAAATGGTAAAACTGTTTGCACTATAAACCAGTGTGTTCATAATTAAGATGATACATTAAAATAATATGGTAAGATACACCAATTTGCAATATCAAGCAGGAAAATGAGCAGTTTTGTACAGCTAAAAATAACGGGGGAGAGACCGGAAGCCAGAAAATAAGGTGGAAAGAGAGTTTAACAGAATCAGACAAGTACAAACTTAAATTAGGAATGTGCAAAAAACATCACTACATATATGCTCATATTGGCCAAAATTATTAACCTCTGCTATAAAATCCACCCTAGGTCTGTTCTATGCAATGATCCTGACATGTCAGATATTCCAGTCAACGTCCCTGTGGACACGGTGAAGCTGCGGGTGGAGAAGACGGCTGTGCGTCGAGTGCCCACCGAGGCCTTCTACTATCTGTCCGAGTTACGCTACCTGTGGATAACATACAATTCAGTCACCTCTGTGGATCCTGGCAGTTTCTACAATCTAAAAGTTCTTCATGAGCTGCGGCTGGATGGGAACATGATCGCAACCTTTCCTTGGGAGTCTCTGAAAGAGATGCCCAGTCTAAGGACCTTGGACCTGCACAACAACCGCTTGACAAGTGTTCCTGTGGAGGCAGCACCTTACTTAGTTAACATCACCTACCTAGACCTTTCTAGCAACAAGCTAACTACCCTTCCCTCTGACCTGGTGGACATCTGGCCTCCATTTTCAGGCATCCTGCCCAGTGCCAATGCTTCTCAAAAGATTGTTCTTGGTGGGTAAATATGATGATGGCACATCTTAAATATACATTATGATGCTGAATATGCATTATGACAGAATTATCATTCTAAGTGACCATAGCTTACTTTTTTGACACTGAAACTGAGTGAGGAAAAGAAACCCAGCATCTAAGGACGATTCAAAATAGGATTCATGTTATAAGCTTTCCCTTGAGAAAAAGTTGTGCACTTAATTGAATTAAATGTGCACTTGTAGTGCACTTCATACCTTAAAAAATATTTGTTTAACTGTACTTGCAGATAGCATAATATTAATGAAATAGGCCACCTACCTGTACTTAAAAATAATAATAATTTAAAAAAAAGGACATTTTAAGTAATTATGTTTTAATTACACTTAAATGTTATGTTTTAATTGTACTAAATTTCTTTTTATGTCACTTGAAAATACATACAATCAATCGTTAAACATTTTTGAAGTATATTTGTTTCTATTTCTTCTGTAATAAGTACTTTTTTAAAACGTACGCTGAAGTGCACTACTTGTTTACAAGGTTTTGCTCTTCCTAAAATGCAAAGAATCTAGGTGAAGACATATGAATTATAATCTAAAAAGATCCAATAATATCACTCTCTTCACCATGTCTTTTTTATAGTAACTGTGATCTTTAAATATCTAAATCTAGGCTGTGTCTTCATGGGCTCTCCCAAGTTAAGTACAAGCTAATCTTCTAATGGGACTTCCAACTGTGTGTGAGGCTCTGAGATTTAAGTTTCTTTGAAGTGCTCATCTGGGAAGAGGATGATTCATATGTTTGCTCAGTGGCATATAAACAGCAGATCCCAGCTGAAGATTCATGTGGATATACAATTCAAGAGTACACTTGCATGGCATCTAGTGAAAGTATAGAGCCATTTGAATCATTTATTCAGCTGATTCATTCAAAAACATTGCTACTTTCAGGAAATGACTGTCCTGTCAAAGTTAGAGTCTCAGTACAGCAGCACTTTTGCTCATGTGATATTGCTTAAAGGGTTACTCCACCCCATGAGTGAACATTTTGTCATTAATCACTTATTATTAATCATTTTGGATGAAAACCGGGAGGTTTGTGACTGTTCCATTGACTGCCAGGTAAATACCACTGTCAAGACCCAGAAAAGTATGAAAGACATTGTCAAATTTGCCCATTTGCTGTCAGTGGTTCAATCTGAATTTTATGAAGCAATGACAATACTTTTTGTACGCAAAGAAAAAAAATAAAGTTTTTTTTCAACAATTCGTCTCCTCCGTGTCAGTGTAGCGCCATTTTGGAGAGTATCCGCTGGACGCAAACTGTGTACACCGGATACGCTGTTTTCGTTTAAATCAAAGCGCAAATATACGTAGAAAAGGGAACCATGTGGTGCGACTGACACAGAACAGCATACGCAGTTTTCGTCCAGCGAATACTCTCCAAAAGGGCACTACGCTCACGTGGAGAAGACAAATTGTTGAATAAAACGATATTTTTTTTTCTTTGATTACAAAAGGTATTCTTGTCACTTCATAAAATTCAGATAGAACTGATGGCAGATGGACTATTTTGACAATGTATTTCATACTTTTCTGGGTCTTGACAGTTGTATTTACCTGCCAGTCAATGGGACAGTCACAAGCCTCCCGGTTATCATCCAAAATATCTTAAATTGTGTTCCGAAGACGAACAAAGCTTACGGGTTTGAAACGACATGGGGGTAAGTGATTAATGACAAATTTTTCATTTTGGGGTGGAGCAACCCTTTAAAGGGGTCATTGGATGCAAAGTTCACTTTTTCATGTTGTTTGAACATTAATGTGTGTTGGCAGTGTATGTACAAATCTACCCTATAAAACCATGCAGTGGTTTTTAGTTAATCTGTAAAAATAATATCCCCTTTTTCAAATCGAGCCATTCTCAGATGCCTGTCGGTGTGAGGCCGCTCCCACGATAGTTGATTGACATGAGCATCTTACCTCAGACCAGCTGTCACAGTCCAGTAACCTCCATTGTTTCGATGCCGGAGCAGGGATGTAAGTTAGATTGAGCGATTGAGGTGATGTGTTGCTTGATGTAATAATGAACATAGTGGTCGTCATTTACTCCCGACATCTGAGCCGCTAAAGATGCAGTGGATTACGTTTGTTTGTGAAGGGAATGCGGCTCCCGATCTACATATATCCGTCTATGTTCGCGCGAATCATTCATGATCCAGCTCACTTACAGCAGAAGTGCGTATAAGGGTTTTTTTTTATGAATCTTTGCGATCGCCTTTCTTTATAAAGTAGTAGTTAGGAAGTTTAGCGGTTAAACAGGCTTGTCACTCCACAGAGAGAAGAGGGGCGGGGCGAGCAGAGCTCATTTGCATTTAAAGGAACAACCCTTAGAATGAGATGATTTTTGCAGAGCTCACTTTGACAAGGTAAAAAAGGTGTTGTTTTACACAACCATTGAGAATTTTTAACCAAAGTATATAATAGACTTTTCATTAAGACCCTAAAGAATCATATCAACTTGTGGAAAATGGGCATCTGATGACCCCTTTAACTGCAACTGCATATTCTGTAGTTTCATCAAGTGTAAAAATGAGCACAAAAGCCAATATGACCAGGACTTACCCTGTATCATCAGAATATTAGCAGTTGCCACCATCCAGCTGTTGAATTACATCAGTGGACTGTCTAATTCACTGTTTACAGTCAACCGACCTTCATCCTGCCGTAGACAGAATTATGGGCACACTGTGGTGTTAATGTCCAACACCTGATGCATGCGAGCCAGACAAGACATCCTGGCTTCAAGATTTACAGCTTTCTGATTTGATGGGAGTAAACTGCTGTTTTATTATAATAGTTGAATAAGTAAGCATGTGGCTTTGAGTTTTTTTAGTAAGAGAAGTGATGTTTCTCCATTTGGCAGATCCCTTTATCCAAAGTATCCTACATTGCATTTGTATACATTTTATCAATTCATGCATTAAAAATATGTTTTTTAAATACAACATGCAAAGCGCACTTTGCCAGAGCCAATCTATGTTTGAGGTACACCACTGCAAAAACAATATACATGGGTTGTGCAATTCGAATTGAAGCAAAACATGATACAGAATTGCAATTTAAATGTGAATGCTCACTTCACATTCCCATTTGAAAGTCTTGTAAAAAGTGTTCAAACTTGGAGTTTGAAGGTTTGAAGGCCTTTGTACATACTCTAAGCAAATATTTCAATATTTGCAGGTCTACAGGACAACCCCTGGTACTGTGACTGTCGGATTTCCAAGGTCATTGAGTTGTCTAAGATGGCCAGCATACCTGTGGTGTTGATGGATCAGATTCTGACATGCAGTGGACCAGAGAACTTAGCTGGTGTTCTGTTCCAGCGGGCTGAACTGGATCAGTGCCTCAAGCCGTCAGTTATGACTTCAGCAACTAAGATCACTTCACCACTGGGCAGCAATGTGCTTCTGCGGTGTGACGCCACTGGGTTCCCTACTCCCACCCTTCTCTGGACCAGAGCTGATGGAACGGTGGTCAACAGCACAGGTATGAATGTCACAAAGCATTTTTTTTTTGTTGAGTGACAGTCTTCACCTAAAATGACACTATGTTTTTTTTTTTAATTATATAATTTAATTATATAATTGATATTGGATATTTTACTGTTCATGTTTTTACATTTTGATTATGTAAAATTTAACTTTAAAAACACTAACAATTTAATAACACTGTTAAATATATTTTTAATAAATCTGATGAATATCCATTTTCATACTGTACATTAAAGTTGTGTGATGCTTAAATTATGAAAGCCCATTTCTGCCACTGAATAATAAATAAAAAAGGTTATTGCTACTTTTTACATCATAGTTCTGACTTTTTTTCTTAGAATTGCCTAATACAAACTTGCAATTTTTTTTCTCAGAATTGTGAGATATAAACTCACAATTGTGAGTTATAGCCAGAATTACATGATATATTGCATGAGACATTTTCTCATAGTTCTGACTTTTTCTCAGCATTGCCTGATACAAACATGCAATTTTGACTTTTTTTTCTCACAAACACTTGATGTAAACTCACAGTTGCAAGAAATAAAGTCAGAATTGTGAGATAAAAACTCACAATCATGACCTTTTTTTCTCAGAATTAAGTAATAACTCAAAGTTGTAAGAAATAAAGTCAGAACTTCAAAATAAATTCAGAATTGCGATAAATTAAATTTTAAATCATGCAATTCTGACTTTTTCTCAGAATTGTGTGACATAACTCGCAATTGCATGTTATAAAGTCCACTTATGAGAAGAAAAGAGTTTACATCTCACAATTCTGAATTAATAACTATTGAGTGTTATAAAGTCAGAATTGAGGAGATAAAAAGTCACAATTACTTCTTTTTTTTTATTCAGTGGCAGAAACGGGTTTTAGTATTATATATAGTTTTAACATTTAAAATGATTGATTTTAGTTTAGATTTTTTTTTTTATTATTTAGACAAAACAGTATATCATATAATATATATTTAATGGCAGAAAATTTTATTGACTGGTCATAAAATTATTATCAGTAAATTGTTCAGACTTTATATTGTGCATCCCTAATTTAATATAACATATTATGTATAATATAAATAATATATAAAAATAATTTTAATTTTAATGTATAAATTAAATGATCAACAGCCTCAATATATATCATTTATTGCCTATAACATGACAGTAATTATCATCTTTTTGGTATCAGGCAACATTGCTGGTTCATCCCTAATAATCTCTAATAATGCAAATAAATGCAGCATTGGTGAGCATAAGAAATTTCTTTTAAAAACTTTAAAAAATCTCACGGACCACAAACTTTCGAATGGTAGGGTATGTATTTAATTATGTTTTATAAATTGTCTCCTTAACTGAAAGGAGATCTACATCCCTATAACATATTAATAAAGGGAGAATTTTAATATTGGTTTATCAATAACATAAACATACTTAGTTCTAGTAACATCTAAAGCATTGTTTCTTTTGGTTACAAATATTTATGTTTTTAAGTCGTTGCTTACCATGTCTCGCCTTTGTAGTTGTGCAGGAATCTCCAGGTGAGGGGGTCCGTTGGTCCATCCTCAGTTTGCACAGTATCGTGTTTAAAGATGCAGGCGATTACCGTTGCAAGGTCAAGAACTTTGCGGGAAATGCCGAGGCGTACATCACCCTGTCTGTGGATGGGGTGGAGCCCTCAACGCCATCCCCACCAATAAACATAACCAAGCGGCCCGACGATCAACCCGTAACTTCATTACCAGGGACTAAGATACCATTGCATACTACCTTAAGCCCTGTGCTCACAACCAGAGCTACCATGACCACAATGCCGCCGCTGGCAACCAGGAAGAATTCAGGACCAGGTGGAGGAATTCAGAGGTCTCCACCGGATGGAGACAAGCCAGCTAAGATCCAGCAAAGCAAGAATGGCAAAGGTTCAACAGCGAGTGAAAAATCTAAAAAGAAAGCTGACCTCAGAGACATTGAGGTAGTGGAGGAGACAAGTGACACGGCGGTCTTACTATGGAGAGCTGAAGGTTTGCCAAGCAACACGCCCTTAACGGTGTTCTACTTTCCATATGATGCAAAAGACGATAAAGAGACGGTCGATACCGAAGTTGGTCAAGGGAAGCTGCTCTTGGAGTATCTGATGCCTAATCAGGTCTACACTGTGTGTTTGGTTAGTAAGGGTTCGGTAGCGGGGAAAGAGCAATGTGTGGATTTCACCACTCTTGATAACGGTGGAGAAGATGGGCATAACCAAATCCTGATGATCGCCGGCGGGATCGCATGCGCGGTCGCGGTGCCTCTCATTGTGGTGTTGCTCTACAAGATCGTATGTCTCTGCTGTAAAGGAAACAGCAGCAGGAACAACAGACCAGATGATGACCTTTCAAAAGAGACATACGTAAAGTTTGAGACGCTCACTATGAAACAAAGGACTCTGAATGGCCAGACGAATGATCTTTGGGCACGAAGGCAGACTCAGGAGTCAGAGAGGATGCTCCTGTGCTCACGGTCAAGCATTGACTCTCAAATGACGTACAAGAGTGACGGCTCTAGATCCGAGTATCTGTGCTAATGTATAGCATATCGGCTTTGTGTATTATCCTGTGCACACAAGCTGTGGCAACATCAGTTTTAAAAGATTAGCTCTTGATACGCTGTCAAACTCGTTGCCTTACAAGACTTATCTTGACCCACAAATTGTCTTGTTTCCCATTTTTCTAAGCCATATTCTTCACCCAGTCACACATAATTCTGTATTTGTTTTTTATGAAATGCAGTGTACATAAATGTAAATATTGTGTATTTTTGTGTATGCCAACATATGATGAAGTAGAGTTAACATATTATGAGTCATGAATTTAATTAAACCTTTTTACTGCCTAAATAAAGTATTTTTATTTAGGCAACTCTTTTCATTTTTGTCTTTTCTATCTTTCTATCTTTGTATCTTTTGTTTAATTTATATAACGTGTGTTTATTTATTGTAAATCCTTTATGTGTGCCATGCATGTCACTGAAATGTCCATATTCTCATTTTTTTCCATTAGTGTGTATGAAATTAGTGTCATTTGCCCTTCACACAGGATATAGCACGGCATGATAATAATTTAGAATTTTCTATAAATTAAAGAACACTGAAAATTGATCAGTTTCCACAAAAATATTAGCCAAATGCTAACCAAATGCAAATATAGTGAATGCTAATCAGCTGTATATAAGCAAGCTCATTGGCTGTGTACACAACATCAACCAATCAGCTTGTGCCAAGTAGTTTAGTGCTGTGAATATCATCAGTTTGCGTTAAAGGAGAAGTCCACTTCCAGAACAACAATTCACAAATAATTTACTCACCCCCTTGTCATCCAAGATGTTCATGTCTTCCTGTCTTCAGTCGTAACGAAATTATGTTTTTTGAGGAAAATATTTCAGGATTTTTCTCCATATAATGGACTTCATTGGTGCCCTGATTTTGAACTTCCAAAATGTAGTTTAAATGCAGTTTCAAAGGGCTCTAAACGAT